>QGED01000222.1:190-45034 GCA_004367475.1 Fusarium camptoceras | reverse complement strand
CCCCCCCCCCCCCCCCCCCCAAAGCAAGTACACGAGTACAGACCGGATGGAAAGAATACCAGCTCTCTGCCGTGTGCGTTTGCATAAAGCCATATGGTGGCGTGAACTTCTTGGGATCTAGAAGTTTTGATCCATGCGATCCATCAACTGGCAACCGCACTACAGCTGTGCCCTTCACCACCTCCCATTTCCTCGACGCTCGAGATAAGATGCACCCTAAAACAATGAAATGACCAATCCGCTCAGATGAATCAAACTCCTCAATTAAGACACCATGCTCACAATGCCATAAAGAGACTGGACGTGATCGATGAGGGCCAAATGTCGGATAGAGTCGACGAAATAATCCACAGGATGGTCACTCCAGGTTTGTCCGTACAGTTTGGCTGTTGGCGACTCCTCAGAATGCAGATCCCAGACCATTTCTTGATTGTCTTTTGCTGAACCGGTTACGCTTAGGTGCCGGATCTTCAGCGTTCCCCTGGTTCTTACTCAGATGGTTCCTTCCCTGTCGGTCGCTTATACCAAACCCTTCCGAATAGTTGCCCGGCCCCCCTATTGTACTCGAGGGACTCGATACTTGAGACGACATATCAGTAAATCCGCTATCGCCTCCATAAGAAGTGACCATGCTTTGGGAGAGGGCCATGTCTCTGGCACGCTCCAGACATTCGATCCAATCAGCGGCGGCAGAACCGCCTTCCGGTGGGGCCGAGGAGGATTTGGCTTCCTCAAATGTATAATGGTGGCCTCCCTGTTTGTAATTATTAGTAAAGGTCAATAAGTTCAGAAACAACATATGGATGGCTTACTGTATTAACACACCACACTGTTTGTCCTTTCGCGTCGACCTGAGTTTTCCAAGAGCAGTCTGAGCCTAATAAAGACAGCTCTTGCTTTGCTCTTTTCTCCTCGCCACCAGCTGGAGCAAGCACAATTCGACCACTCGAGGTAATCATGACCAAGCGCTGACGCTTCTTTGTTGTGCTTCCGATAAAGAAACGAGACAACTTCTTATGTCCTTCTCCTGGTTCTTTTCCATGAGGGCTAGAAGGTAGAGGCGTTGAGACCACCATAAGGTCACCCAACTTGAGAATACGCTCGTTGTTCTTAGTCAATACTGGCGACCATTCGATATCAAGCTGTGTCGGGGGAGGAAGCTCGGTGATTATTCGAGAAGGCCGACTACTTCCATTGGAAGGGGTAGTCTGGGGCGCAGGGGGTGCTCTCGAGTTGTTGGTCGGATTTGTAGGGTTGGAAAAGCCGTTGAGCTGGATGACCTGCGGCTCTTGCGGAGGCGCTACATAGGGGCGTAGACGAGGTGCTTTGGTTCTCCAGAGTCCTTTTCCAAATGGTTGTGCGTCAAAAAACTCGTGGTTCTTGATGTGCTCTACAGTCAGTCGCCTGGCAGGTTCAAGAACTAGGCAACGCTCCACAAGGTCTCGAGCGGCCGGCGGGAATCCGGGAGGAAACTCGTACTCGAGGTTGACGATCTTTTGAAAGGTAAGATACTCACTGCCACCCTTGAAAGGTGGTCGGCCAGCCAAAAGTTGGTATATGATGCAGCCAAATGCCCATAAGTCGCTAGCCTTACAGGCGTTCTTATGTGTAAGGAGTTCAGGGCTCACATATTCAGCAGTGCCAACGAATGATGCTGCACGGCTGTCTTCGTCGTGTCCTGGGTCAGGAGCGCCACTGGCTGATGCTGTTGACCCATCTTCCCGGGGGTCCTTCAGTAATTTAGCAGTCCCAAAATCTGTGATCTTGATATGCATTTGATCGTCCAGCAACACATTTTCGGGTTTTAGGTCTCGGTGAATAACGCCTCGGGAATGCATATAATCAATGGCATCGAGGATTTGTGCCCCGTAAAACCTAGTGCACTCAAGGTCGAAAGTACCTGTCTTTTTCAAAACACCAAGAAGTTCCCCGCCATTACATAGATCGAGAACATAGTATAGAGATGTCTCGTCTTGGAACGTGTAGTATAACCGGACAATGCCAGGATGCTCAGTGAGTCGATTAAGAGTATTCTTCTCGATGTTGACATACTTGATCTTCTTCTCCTTGATGATGTGTCTTTTTTCGAGCACCTTGACGGCATACTCTTTGAGAGTTTGTCGATCAGTTGCCATGTATACAGTGCTGTAGGAGCCTTCTCCAAGAGTTCGTCCGAAGGAAAAATCGCGGACGCCCTTCTTGACCTGTCGAACAACAGTTCGTCCATTTGCATCAACCTCCCGGCGGACCCCTACGGCGGCTCCGCGCTCCTGCCAGTCTTCTCTGGTGGTGGGAACTGGCGTATCACCCGTGTATGGTTGGTTCGGTTGCGGTCCGCCAGGCCCAGTTGCATAGCCAACTCCCATGCCTCTTGAGCTCCCTCGAGGTGGTAACGGACTGCCGCCGGGATTCAAGCCTGATGCTGGTCGAGTCGGTTTGTTAAAGCGTTGGGGGTCTCGGCGGCTGGACTCCCTGACAGGATATGAAGTGCTAGAGCCAGGTTCGGGCACGTTGGGCATTCCGTAAATGGACGTCCTCGATGGCTCCGCTTGTGGTAACGACTGTGAAGGGCCGGTGGAGGGGCTTGGTTCAGGAATAAAGTCGGACAATTGGGCAGACAGGGTGAGTCGAGGGTCGGTTAGCGAAGAGTCAACTCCGGCATCTATAGGGTCGAGACGAATAGCATCGTATGGTGAGGGCGTTGTAGATGTGGCTGTTGCTTGAGGCGTAGAGTGGAGGGCGGATGTTGATGTGGAAGCGGAAAGGGATGTATTGTGAGTAGTAGGGTCGGGTCCAGGAGAAGAGGTTGAGGAAGCATTAACAGCCTCAGCGGCGTCGTCAGGGTTGGCGATGCGCAATCCGCCTAGGGCCTGAGAAAGGCTCAGGTCCCCATTCATGGTGGGCGATGGAGAAGCCTTGGGGCAGATGCTCAGGGGAAGTGGGCAGGCTCAAGCTCGACTCGCACGGGGAGGAGTAACGCGAGTCGTGAGCAAGGGACGATCGGCCACTGACGGCGGCGTGAACCGTGGAGCATCACCGATGTCGAACAATCTTGTTGGAGTTGGTTGAGAGCGGGAGGTGTCAAAGTGAGGTGCGAGGTTGTGATGGGTGAGGTGGTTAGCGACAAATTATTATTAAAGGCGGATTGTTGCTTTCCATTGCGTTATGTTGCGTTGCGTTGTACTGAGGCGGGCTGTAAACGAGACCCAACCTGGGCTAACTTAGTAGGTACCTCCAAGTACTTACCTTGGTAGGTGGATAGACAGTAAGGGATACCTACCTAGCTATGAAGGTAAAGCCTGGAGTGATAATTTAGTACGATACTAGGTATTTCTCAATGAGGAAGAGAAAACAGTATAGGTGGGCAGGCAGGCAGGCAGGCAGGCAGTCAGGTCGGGTGCTGTACGAGGCCACCCCAGCCCACCTCAAGATTACGAGAGTACAGAGAAGCGAAAGACGATACATTAGGCCGTCGCCAACCTTGTTCATTGAGCTTAGGGGCATCCTAGGGTGATAGAAAGGAGAGTAGAATAAGCTCCCAACCTCTCTTAATTTCAATGGTTGTATCTTCATACTCTGGTTGATCCTTCCATCGATGGATATCTAGGATAACATGCATCCCTCAATGCTAGTCTAACGTTAGTGCCTGCTAAAACTGCGGAAGAGCACGCCAATGAAGCTGCCTCTTTGATTACATTATCCACTCCTACGAGTATGGCAAACAGGAATAATAGTGAACAATCAGTTGTTAATGGACATCTGACCAAGATATCCAGTATCTGAACACAGAGACTGTATAGTTTACCTGCCTCTTGGTATGGAGGTCCTCATAGCACGAAGCCCCTTCGTTGCAGTTGGGCTCTGCGGCATTGACACTTTTGCGTTGGTACACTTGGACAATTTATTGATGTACCAAGAATAACTCACCATTTCACGTTCCGCGAATTGTTATCACCTAATAAGGTAAGTAATTAAAATCACTTATGTATCACAGAATACATTTTCAGATACCTAGGACCAACGAACCTATATATACCTAATGTAAAATATCAGGTTCGTGTCAGATGTAACTTACAGTAGATAGATATCTAGTTCGATATGTAGCTACAACGCCGAAAATAGAAGTACATATATAATGTCTGCTCATAGCCTACTCAATTTCACGCATTGATCGCGTAGGACTAAAGTTTTTGGTTTCCCTGCCTGGTTGTTGATTCATCTCTCCATTAAAACCTCGCGACTTTACGTCAAATTGTTCTATTTGAATCAGGTCGATTACGCCTTTAGCTTATGACCAACTACTCCTGCTAAGACTATATCCTTTGCTCGATATAGAAGAGTGCAGCTAAAATTACTTCTGAATGCTGCTCACTTGCTACGCACTACCTACTTAGGTATTTAGGCAGGTACCTATGTAGGTAAGTAGGTAGTTTTAGTTGCTGATTGCTGTATCGGTACCTACCAACACACCTACCCTAAATAAAAAGCGATGCAGGAAGTTGCTACCCCAAACATCTCACAACGAATGCCATCTAGATTTGTTCAAACCGTAGAGGTTAGTATATCAAGCATGGAAGGAACAAAATAGGCGCCGTTCAGCTTGTGTCGAAGTATCTACTGGCAGATACTCCTCGTTTCATTTCAAATCCACGGTGCTATCTTTACAAAGGTATTGTCAACATGTTGCGACTGAAGTCTACGACAATCGTCGTAACTACACCAGATATGACCGATGCCGACCGCCGTAGTCGTTACAGAAAACATCTCATAAAGCGACAAGGGGGCGACAGAGGACATTCAAAGATCAACGCACCCAGGAACGAAGGGGTAGCCTTCGAGAACGCCATCAATACAATGATACAGACAGATACCGATTCAGATTCTGGACAAGGATCTCGCAGTTTGTCGAGCCCAGAGATGTCGGAAATAGAGGAGAGAGTTCCTGTGATCTCATCGCCCGATGGCAGTATCGATGGAGAAGCGCACGCTATGCCGTTACGCCCTCGCACACAGCCCGACAATATGATCGACGATGTCATTGAGCAACACGAGGATGAAGGATATGCCGATCGTCAGCAACTTGCAACAGCCGTAAGTTGGAATTTCCGCAAGAACTGGCACTCTCCAAGCCAACAAGTATTCATCACAGCCTGGAACAGAACCAAGACAGCTTGAGTCATTAGGGGCAGACAAAAGAACAGCAGGCTGATTGAGAGTCCAAGCTCGGTATACCAACACGCATGCCGGAGCAAGAACCTGAACCAACCAACTTTTCGAGGGATCTTGATACAATAGCCTCAATCATCGCTGAAGAACTCAACGTTACGCCTCCACGGAGAAGTTTGCCTGTGTACAGCGATGTTTTACCCGTGAACCAACAGCCGCAAACACCAAAGCAGTCGCTCGAGGCTCATTACCAAAGCCGATTCAATGGAGCCCACACGGCACCAGTTCGAGGAAGACGCACGGAAGCCGACACAGAATACGCACCGATAATGGTAAGAATAAGGCGAGCTGGGCGCAATACTAGCCCGGTAGGTTTGAGATTGAGGACCTCGGATTTCCAACACTTTTACGGAGACGGTGAAAACGCTGACGATGTGTGATTTACCGAGATGCATTGTGATGTCAGGAGGTCAAGAGTATCGGCAGATGCAAGGAAGACAAAATCAGTCTCACGGGTTCGGCATGCATAAAGCATAGTGTCATGGCAACTGGAGCCTGCCGCACGATGACCAGGCAGCTTATCGACGATCACCGAGGGAATACTGTTTGTACGCGAGCATTTATGTAGCTTCCATAATCCTATGTCCAAGTTATGTAGACTTCCATCCTGCAGCTGAGGGCAATTGATCTTTGGCTGGCAAGGTTTTGGTACCATGATCGAGGAGCTCTCTGCTTGCAGGCAATTTCCATTGTGTTAGTTTATCGAGGTACGTACTTCACATCTGAATAGATGATTAGGTACTTACCTAAGTCGTTTTGCTTCTCCAGATCCACATGGAGGGTATCGGCGTTAATAATTTTTTTCTTGTAATCTAGATTTACGTCCTTCCAGCCTCGCGGCAATAAAAATTCCAACAAGCAAACTTTTTGTGTTTGTGCCTGAGGTAGTCAGGCACAAACACAAGTAGTCTCCACCCTTTCGAAATGTTTTCTTTCAGAGCAAATCAGGCCTGGAGGAACAGCCTGCTAGCATCCAATTAACGCCGGAAGGAACTTAAACTGACTCGGACTGGGCGGAAGCCGTGTGGATCGGCCTGGAATATCATTGGATTCCCATTGGTCAATAGCGGCAGCGGATCACAAGTGAAAAACTTGGCTGAGCTGGGCTTGCTGAGCTCGGCTCAGAGTGGCACGGGCCAGGGGGCAATTGGTTTCCAAACACGGGTAAAGTACAAACGTTGGCCATCCAACCAGATAGCCGTTCGAGACATGCTCAAGACCCGCTAAGACGCTATGCCTCTTACAATCAAGGGACCCTTAACAATTACGCAATCTAGAAGGGGTCAAGCGCGGATGGCGAGTGGAGCAGACCATAGGCGGGTACGTACCTGACGCTGGAACTGGGAGCTGCCTTAGCCCCGAGCTAAACCACATCTAGGGCCGGGAGGTTTGCGATAAGCTGATGGCGTGCTACTGTGCACTCGATGTTCAGCACGGTCCCAGCTGTAGCTTGCCGTACGCTGTACAAGTTGCTGTTAGTGTTGCCGCTTCTCTTTGGCCCAGGTTCCATCCTCGCCAAGTAGCTTTTTGCGGATTTCGCCGTTCGCGAAACTAACAGGACAGTGTTAACTTCCACAGCTGTTGGAGATCGGAGTGAGGCTGCATGGGTGGGTGGTTAAAGAGCACCTTAACCTGGGGTAAAGAGCCACTCACACTGGACTCATACTTACGCCCCTTCTCTTCTCGTCTCTTCCTCTCCCGTTGCTCTCACAGGTCTTTTTACCTGTCATCCCCTCGCATTCTTGTGTTACTTTTAATCCTCCTTCTTCCATTTATCTTGATCCTTCCCTTCCCTCTCTTTTCTCACATCCACTCGTCCATCAACATACTCTAACCTTTCTTCCCATTACGAACATATCACTCTAGTACCTGCTCACTTGTCGCAATCTCCTTCACACGCTCGTGCCTTCTCTTTTACTGGCCATCCGCATCGCGTCTTACTACCTACCTCTCCTCATACACACTCTCCGTCCCTCCATCTCATCTATCCCGCTCACCCTTGATCTAAGCGTTCCGTCTCAAGTCAACGGAGCTCAGCACCGCGTGTACCAAAGACGCTCGCTATAGATGGTTTGTGACATCGCTGACTACTAACCACTCAACAAACTCCCAGTTCCCTCAAGAACATTTGCATAATGTCGTACTTCGGCTCTCAGTTCTGTTCCTCTCCCGTCCTTACCATGTCTCCCCAACATGCCCACCAGTCTATGGGTATGGCAAGCTTTGGACACCACACATCATCCCGATTTGCACCCATGCCTAGCCAGTTTGCAGCTGCTCAACCTGTTCGGCCTGCTGCAGCTGGTAGAAAGCGCTCCCGGGACGAGGCTTCCGATAACCTCGAGCCTGACATCAAGTCCCTGCCCGTTGAAGAACCTGAAGAAGAATGGATTTATGGTCCCGGCATGACCCTCATCAAGAAGAGCACTGGCTATGTTACAGATGCGAGCAGCCAATCGGGAACATGGGTTGAAGAGAAGAAGGCTGCTGAGGAAGCCGCGATAAAAGAGGCACGTTCTCTGATCAGAAATTCCAAGCTGCAGCGCGTATCTTCTACTTTGTCGAGCGCTCCCACAGCTACATTCTCTCACCCGAAAAACGACGCCAAGCCTGTCAGCGAGGGGCCCATTGTGGATAACTTCACTATGCACCTCGGCATTGGCTGGCGAAGAATCAGTGAACAAGACCACATCCAACAAGCTGCCAGAGGTTGGGCTCGCTACATAGAAAACCACTTCCCTGTTTCCAACGCCAGAATTCTTCTGGAAAGTAGCGGTCTACAATCGTACTTCGTGGAAACCAACGAGGGCTTTTTCCTGTTTGCTGAGAACCTACGACAAGGCCAACTTGTTAGCCAGACAGCCGAAGGAGCACTTCGAAATCTTCAGTGTTCCCCACCTATTTTTGAAGGCATGGACGTTCTCTCTGCTGCTGAGTCTCCTCGACCAGCTAACGCTGTCCCTGATATGGATATGAGAATGGACTAAAGAATCTCGCTTCGGGACATCTTTGTCTTCCATAGCTGCGTGTTTTATTTTTCTTTGCTATCTATTCGGAGTTTACGGTTTGCCATGCTTATGGGTTGGGATGGGACTGGGACAGGAGCCTTGGGATTGGCGGGAAAGACCACCAAGAGCGTATGCCAGACTCAGACAGTCACGGCTTGACATTATCTTATCGCAACATACATCATTCGCCATTAAAGTTTCTTTCATCTGTTGCAGCGTGTGAAATCAATCGTAGACGACTAGAGAGAGTGGCCGTACAGCTATCGTGCACTTCGCGCACCTGTCATCAGCAGAGAAAAACACCCGCAAATGACACGCGTTGATCCTTGGCGTTGTTTTCGCGAGCATATTCACACAAGCAGACGCGACAGTATTAGGTTGGTTAAGGTTGGAGCAATTATCATTGAGTCAGGGATTTGAAGGGTTTAGCGATACTCATTACATGGGGCCGGGGTTGTAATGCCCATACGGCTACATGTGGTTGGATCATGGAGAAAACATCCATTTCTAATGCACACATATCAGCATGGATATAATCATATAGAACACCTGTTTTTGTGTACGGAGTAGTCTTGGATAACAACAGAGTTTTCTTTCTTTTCTCCCTCCCCCTCCCTCTCTGCAGACCTATGTTGCTTAATCAATTAGTTAGATTCACTTATTAGTATTTAATAAAGTAAAAAGTACGAAATACAGTCCTGACATTTTGTGCTTATTAAGTGTAAACAATATAACAAATAGTACGGACAGTAACCGATTGTATTCTACCCTTCCAGTGAATGGGTTCTTTTTCTTTACTAGGTAGTAGCCTAAAGTATATATAGGTTCCGTCCTTAACCGGGCTACCTATCACACAGCCTAGGTACTTTTTAGGTACATGCAGTAACAGGTGTTGCTAACTTCATGGAAGAACCTCAATAAGAATATGGTAGGTAAAAAGACATTAGGGAGGTAAACGTCTACTAGGTAATCTGAGTACAAAATAAAATAAGAACAGTAGAAGCTGTTTCAATTTCAACTAAAGATTTAGCCTAGGGGAAGGAAGCATGCCCATTCCCAACCTCTTCCAGCTTGCCTCGTACTTACAGACCAGACAGGGTACCTTCGGTCAAGGTTTATTTAGGTACGAAGGCCAAGGCCTCCAGGATATCTTGTACAACAGCAGCTATGGCGCCTGTTTGGGGCACCTCGCGCCTATGGACTGCCCTGGCACCTAGCCAATGCCCAAGTACATCCTGGGTAACGTGCCTGCCTACCTACTTACCTAGGTACGTACCTACCCAGGTAGGTCATCTAGGTTAGTACTAACCTACTATCCGTAATAGTACTCTTGGTGGTAGCTATTTCGGTAGTAGCTAGAGTTGGGATGAGGTACCTTACTCCCATATCCTCTTCATCGTCGCAACGTCAGGGCCGCAGCAAAAATTCATTCGCCATTTCTAATTGTATCAATACCAACTCTGGCTACCTGTTGATTCGTTCTTGTTTGGTATCCCTGAACAGCCAGAGTGCTCTTATCAACCTATCAGTTTACCAACCGCTTCGCCATCCTACTTCAACATATCGCAAACCATGTCAAGCGCAAACCAACTCTTTCTTCTCGCAGATCATATAAAGCTCTCGCTCCTTGAGCGACAGCGGGCAAAGAACCTCAATCTTGAAGGCGACTCCCAGGATGGTCACATCTCACGCTCCTTCGACCAGTTCCGCGATGGTTTGATCAGCCTCCGCGACGAAGAGCGGCGGCTAACCAAAGCTGGCGATGCAACGTGTGTCTGGCCAACTTATTTACATGCTGTTGTTGTTAACTGACACTCGTAGTGCCGCATTAAACCTGACGGATTCTATCTCTTCGCTCCAAAAACAACTCGATGACCTCACGACCCAATTCCAGGGCCACCCCTCCTCCTCAGCAACCGAAACCCTCACCCATCCTAACTCGGAGGAGCTCGCCGACGACTTTGAGCACGCAGCTTCTACATCGCCGACTTCGCGGAAGCTAAAGACAGTTCGATTCAGCGACACTCCCCCGTCCCCATCCACCGAGCTTTTTGGACGCTATCGTGATGATCCCGATGACAGCGCAGGGTACCAGGATGAGGCACAGGGAATGAACAACCAGCAGCTTCACCAGTACCACGCTCAGATTCTCGAACAACAAGATGAGCAGCTTGATCGCCTGGGTGAGTCTATTGGACGTCAGCGCGAACTTAGCATGCAAATCGGCGACGAGCTTGACAGCCACGTTGCTATGCTTGATGAGGTTGAGGCTGTTACCGATCGCCATCAAAGCCGGTTGGACCGCGCAAGCAGAATGCTTGGAAAGGTTGCCCGCGGAGCAAGCGAAAATAAGCAAATGACAACCATCGTGGTTCTCATCATTATTCTTGTGCTCCTCATCGCCATCCTGAAATGATTGAATTGGTTTGTTGTCTGTCTCAGAACTTGACAGACTGCGTAGCGTATTTATTAGTTGGTGTTATCGGAGTCATTGTTATGGGCGTCCCTCAAGGTTCACTGCAAACGTCAATCAATACTTCGTCTTGTTCTTTTACTCCATTACGAAAGAAAAGATATAGACAGCTTCTCTAGTGTATCTGTACATTCACAAAGAAACGGATCTTGGCAGAACTTGACAGGAAAAGCAGTCATGTTAGGATTCTCATCGTATCATATTGTCATTCTCTGAAACCTCCAATCCTGAACATAACTTGCATCCTCGACGTTTCGTTCCTCGGTACATTGGAAAACGAACAGGGGTACTTCAACGAATAATGTCTCCTTCTTTGTCAATGCCTTCAAGCCCCTCAAGAATATCACTGCCAGCCAGAATGCCGGTGGCGCCTACCGTTACGCCCTTTTCCCTCGACCACACTTCATGGAATTTGATGCTCTTATCGCTCGAAGCAACAACAATACATCCTTCTTGGCCTCCTCCCACGGCACTTGGTTTGTTGGAAATTGATCCTCGAGGATAAGCAATGGCATAAAGAGCTCGCAAGTCGTCCTCCCAGGGGATCGCTGCAACTTGTTTGCATTCTGGCCAACTGAAAACACTGACACGATAAGGGTGCTCTGGTGAAGAGTAACCGAACGTGGCCGCAATCTCTCGGCGAGTCGTGTTCCAAATGAGGGAGGTGACCTGAGCCGATACCGAAATTGTTGCTAAAGCTGCCCCAGATGGTGTGTGGAAGAAATGGATGCACTTGTCGTTGGAACCACCTCCCGTTGCGACCAACTCACGTCTCCAAGGACAGAAAGCAATGGCCTTGACGGCTGCGTCGTGGTTCCAGTGGTGCTTCGCAATGCCAGGACCGAGACAGCGGACAGCATCAGTGGCATTTGGTACCGATCGCAGCTGTGCCCCGAAAGCACCCGTGGGCTCGTTGCCATTCTGGGAATGGTTTATTAGCTGTGTAACTCTCAGTTCAATACCGCCGTAAGCGCTCCTAGCTTCGATGCGGGCTCGATATCCATTTCCTGGTATGGTAGGCTCGGATCGTTGTCCAACAACTTGATCAGCATCAAAAAGACAGCAGAGATTGTCGTTACCCCCCGAGGCGAACAGACGACCATCATATGACCATGCAAGACCGCATACTTGCTGACAGTGAATATTGCTGATCCTGGCTATCAATGATACTACGCCGGGCCATGTATCCCGTGTGACCTCCCAGCTTATCGGCCACTCTACCACGTAATAATAGATGTTACCCATCTCATCACCCACCACCAGGTCCTCGGTCTGAACCTGGACTCCTGGGGTGAGAGGATTCTTGGAAGGTCGTAGCGTGTAGATAGGACGCCAGCTCACACAGGAAATAGGGAATGCCTGACGAACTTGGAATCGTGGCAGTGTGTCAAAGACAGATTGGAACAGGACACGACCGTCTGAGTGTCCGATCCCAAGCACAGCTTTACCTCCTTGTGTTGACGAGAAGGCGACCGACGTCAACTAGATGTCGGGATGAGTGCCGTGGAGCAACTGGACACCCCGAAACTCGGACCAAGCATAAAGTAGATTTCCCAAGCAAACGACGAGGGTATGTGTTGTTGCTGAATATGCTAATGGCGAGCAGTAAAAGTCGTCCTTGAGGTTCGGTGCATCGAGAACTCTATGATACATCAGGCCGCTGCTTCTTTGGTGTGCTAATTCACTTACCTGAACGGAGCAGCTGGGAGAAGTCGTTGTCTCGCTGGCCTAACAGGGGCTGTCTTCAGTCAGTCATGGGCTACGCAGAGCCAAGCATGTTGAACATACCGGACCACTCTTCTTTGTTGGCCCATTGATGACCATTCCAATGGGTCTGACTAAATTCTGCACGGAAAGTGTGGTATCCTGGACTTGGAGGTATTTGCTGGCTTTGTGCAAACTCAAGAACCTTTCGAACCTGATCAATTTTTAGGGCTGAAGCAATGCGGCCTTCGTGCTTCTCCTTTTCGACCGACGTACTAATAATACCTTCTTGGAAAGGAGTGGAAAACACCCTGGCATTCGTTCCGCGTCGGACGAGATGCCCTTGTCCGTCATCGACCGCAACTGTGCTGGGCGCAATACCTCCAACTGACCACATGGCACCCATACTTGCCTGACGCTCGCCCCCTCGGTTCTGTGGGAGTTGACCCAGAGCTACGCCTAAGGATGGGACATATGTTAGCACGGAAACCACGATGCATCGATAATCGAACCTCTGTCTTGACTGTTGTCGTCAACTCGAAAAGGAAATCGCGGGTCGGGGTCCAGAACACGACGTTTTAGAACAAAAGGGTCGGCAGAAGCACACTTGTTGCGCTTTAAACGCTCCTCCCTAGTCAGGTCCTGGCTTTGCTTCGTCGTCCGGTATCTTTTAGATGACGGGGAGACAAAGTCACGCTTTGGGACATATCTATCCAGCTTCCTGTTGCGATCCGCTCTTCTATCTTGCAATGGCAAGCGCTTGAGGCTCTCAGTACAGATGAACGGTGAAATGATCGTCGACTTCTGCCTAGAGCGGCGTCTTTCGGGTGTTTTGGGGACCACGGTCGAGATTCCTTTTTGTTTGATGGCGAGAGTTTCTTGCGCTTCATTCTCATGCAAATTCAGCGGGATCTTGCCATTCGTAACAGCAGAGCCATCGAAGGAAGGAAAGCATCTTTTTCGGATAGTGGGCGAAGATTCGAAAACCTCCTCGGCTGAACTATACCCAGAATCCGTTGGGCTTGACGGCTGCAGAACTGCGTCGCACTTCCGTCTAGGAGATCGAGGACGGCGAGGCGGCATCCGAAACATCCCTCTCGATATTGATGCAGCAGGGGTTGTAGATTTCCTGGAGGTCTAGATAGCATAGAGAAACGAATGAAGTGCTAGCTATGACTTGAACAATACTTCCGCTACAATAGACAGCCCCTTGACAGTAAGCTGTTCTGCCTACCAAGTCAGATGGTTGGAAAGTATCAATGTTTGTCAAAAGAGATTTTGTAGGGAAGAGAGGATACCTAGGGTGAACAGGTAAAGGAACAGTGAAAAGGGAGTGGTTGCAGGGGGAAGGAGTCATGCCAATTAGCGATGCACGTGGAGCACAAAAAGGCAGCACTTGCTTGTTCATGTCCCTTTCAGTTTTCTAAAAACAGCTCTTCCGTGGCAAGTACACAGGCAATGAGCTGTTCACCTACGTTGTTGCCTTAGTAGGTACCTAGGCAGGAGTGAGGCAGTATCTGCTGGCCTCCATGCTAAAGATCCATACAAGCCATGTCAATATTACCAATGACGAAACTGCACATATCTTCTGCCACCACAAGCCAGGTTCAACACGATGTAACAGTTCAAGGTTACCAAATCATCTGGCCTGTAAGAGAAGATTGGCTTCGTGTAGAGGTGAAGAGACAACGTGAAAAAGCCTTTCGGCTGATGTTGACCGAGCCGACTGTGGTGCCCACAATCTACTAACAAAGTCCAGCACCATGACTTTAAACAATACAGGAAGCAAGTTTATACATAATAGATATCTCCCGAGAATCCAGGCAGGCCTATGTCTACTCGCCAATCATCTCAGAAGCAATATTTGCATACCGCGAATCTGGGAAGCTGAACCAGTTCTCTGATGCATCCAACGCCTTCAGGAAGTTGTAGCTTGTACTAATGAGCGACTCGTTCCCTATTTATCCCCAGAAGCCTCCCAGAACATACTTCCCCCAAGACCGTGCTCCAATATGTATTCCACCTTCCTCCGGACGCAGTCCGGCGTGTCATAGGATATCAACTCACGCATGCTAGCATCATAGCTATAGTAGGCCTAAGCATCTTGGTCATACTTTATCTCGGTACCAGGCTTGGGTAATGCCTTGTAGTTCCAAACACCCCTCTCCCAAGAGCCCTGCCCGACGTCACCGAAGGATTTGCCGATACCGAGGTTGCCTTCAAATGAGCGGCCGTAGATTGGCATGCCGATTACAACCTTCTCCGGTAGGACACCGGCCTCGATGTAGTCCTTGGTGGTGTCATCTGTATTGAATGGGCTCGCACTGGATTTGTAGTGAAACAAGTTCGCATTGTGACCACTGGTGCTGTGCCAGCTTCCAGAATAATCGTAAGCCATGAGATTGATTCAGTCGACAACGTTGCTAACGTTGGCTAGATGCAGCTTGCTGTACTTTTCGGGACCAGCGGGTGCGGCGATCGAGAGTAGGAAATGATGACCGGGAGCTTTTTGACTGACATATGAGTCAAGTTCATCTCGAACAGCCTGGAGAAGTAAGTCAAAGTTGGTGGTTTCGTCATCGTTATTAGGATACTCCCAGTCTATATTGATACCATCGCATCCCCAATCTTTCATTAATGCGACAGCGGACTTGGAAAACCTGATACGGTTTTCAGGCGTACCAGCAGCAGATGGAAAGCTGTCTGACCAAGTCCATCTACCAATAGATAGAACAACCTTTAAATGACGATGCACTTTCTTCATGATGAAGACCTGTTTCACACATCCGTACACGTTATCTCCTTTGTCATTCCAGCCTTGTTCTTATTTAGATATGGGAGCGGGCCAAGGGACGCTAATTCACCATCTCCTTCATGATGCTTTTCGAGGTCTGCATAGCTGTCCCCAGTATAACTGTAGCTCTAGTCAGCGCATGTTTGTGTCTGATCCTCCAAACTTACACTGTTCCATCAGGCTTGAGGTTCATGAGAGCATAGAGCACGTGTGTGATCTGGGAAGCCTCGAGATCTTGAGGCTGAAAGTTCCTTCCGTATATGCCCCTGCAACAGGTCAGTAGACAATCCAGGACGCTATGAGGCAATCTACAGACCAATCCGTGAAGTATACAGTGTTGAA
Organism: Fusarium camptoceras; assembly: GCA_004367475.1. Lineage (NCBI taxonomy): Eukaryota > Fungi > Ascomycota > Sordariomycetes > Hypocreales > Nectriaceae > Fusarium > Fusarium camptoceras. Next base: position 29,487 of record QGED01000222.1, on the reverse strand, counting down.
ATGTCCATTAATTTTCTGGATGATCCTTTTTTAAGAAGATGGACTTCCGTGGAGGAGTACAAGGGACAAGGTAACCTGGAAAACAGCAATAGCTATCAGCGATCTATGGATAAATGGCCACATTCTTTTGTTTCTTCTGAGTTGTAAAGGCTAACAGATTCATATGTTAGGATTTGGACCCAAGATGAGAGCAGAAGCTTTCGACCCAGCTACCTTAGTACCTAGGTAAGTACCTAGGCAAGCAGGTAGGTAAGGCAGAGGTTAGTAGTTTGGTTCAAGATTAGGAAGGTCCGAGAGTGAAAGAGCAAGAGGCAGGCGCAAGAGAAGAATGTATTCAGCAGATAGGTACCTACCTAGGTAGGTAGGTATGGAAAGTACCTCTTGATGACTTGAACAGCCAACTCCATGGGCAGATTGGAAGTTGCAATCAGCGCCTGCCTATTGATTACCTAACTGTACTTATGATGAACCTCCATTGCATTATGTGTACCCCGTGACTCGGTTAGATGTCTTTATGGAGATGGGCTGTAAGATCCATCTCTACATCACATATGCTGTCCCGTTGTGTCAGTTCATACCACAACAGATAAGGATTGATATGAAATGAAATATCTCAGTACCTACTACACAAATTACCCAAATGTACTTAGATAGGCAGTGAGTAAAAGAATGCTCAAGAACTGCAGATACTTTAGTAGTTTGCCTTGAACCTTTTCCTGCAAATCGACACACCTGATGGACTCTCAGTAAAAGTGAATCAAAGTTGGTAGGTTAGTAGGTAGATAAACAAGTCATTATTGCATGACGAATCACACATGCCGTTGATGTTGGTGTCCTGTGTTCAGCATCCCTATCATACTGAGAATCCTGCAGGGAACCCCGTTACAACTGCAGGTTTCAGCTTGGAATTATGTCCACCCAAAGCAGGGGATTGTACTAGAACAAGCGTGAGGACTAAGGTGGTTTATACAGATGACGTATCAATGTCACTGATTCAGATACAGCCGCTAAGCTTGACAACAGCCGCAATGCGGTATTTGCATGTACTGGATTGAGTTTGACGCAGGAGACGTTGAATCAGTGCAAAAGAGTCTACCAAAAGGTACCTCATGCTGACTTACCCTATAGATACATAGGTAGGTACCTAAAGTCGACGTGGGGTTTGTTTCGTCCCTCTCACAAGCATCAGCAGATACCATTACGCCTCTAATCAGTCACTACTGGCGACTCTCAGAGCCAGAACATCAGACAGATACAGATACGCATCGCCATGACCAGTGTTAGCCTCAAATCCTCTTCCAACCTCAAAGTTTCTTTGGTGACTGATGCTGATTTCAAGGCGTCCAGCACGGCATAGCCCGCACTGCGCGGTCCCGAACAGAAGAGCAGCGCAAGCAAGACTTGGTCAAGATTGAAAAGTATTGTAATATTGAGGATGAGATCCGCCAAAAGGTTAGCACTGGACCTCTGTATTATAGTCGTCTTCTTCTCACACGTGCGGGCAGATATCCAACAACGATTACGGCTCTGAAACATTCCAGCTTACTTCGAAACTCTTGCGTCTCAACCCAGAATACTACACAATATGGAACGCCCGCAGGCGCTGTCTAATCTTTGGCTCATTATCCAAACCGTTGGATGGATCGCCGCTCTCCAAGGTGTCGCAGAGCATTTCAGCGAACGACATTCACACAGCCTGTTCCGTCGCTTCGTCATCCTGCTCCTCGACCGAGATCCCGCCGCACCACAACTCCCGGACAGCTGGGAAGATTGGTACAACACCTGAAAGTGATGTCGACGCCGATGCTGAAGTGATCCGTTCCGAACTGGCTTTTACTGTCCCCCTTTTGTTACAGTTTCCAAAATGCTACTGGATATGGAACTATCGACTCTGGACACTTGACTGTGCAATTCAAAGGCTCAATGCATCCACCGCCCGGCGCATTTGGGAGGAGGAACTAGGTCTTGTCAGTAAGATGCTCACCAGAGATCGACGCAACTTTCACGCATGGGGCTATCGTCGTCATGTCGTAGCCCAGCTCGAGAGCCCTTTGTTGAATGGCCAAAGCCTATTGGAGCCAGAATTCCAGTATACCACCGACAAAATCCGGCAGGATCTCTCCAATTTCTCGGCGTGGCACAACCGAAGCCAGCTCATCACCAGACTTCTCGATGAGCGCAATGCAGATGACGAGTCTCGCAAGGCTTTCCTAGACCAAGGCAAGCACCTGCACTACGTCTTACTTAGCACTGCTGACTTCCTATCAGAACTTGAACTCGTCAACGAAGGTCTGAATGTGGGACCCGAGGATCAGTCCTTGTGGTATTACCATCAGTTTCTGGTATTGAACTTGGCCGATTCTGCTTCCAGCCGCCAGATAGCTCCTAACCTTACAGTGAATGACCGCAAACTATATGTTGACCGTGAAGTAACCAATATCAAAGACCTATTAGAAGACTACCGCGATGTGAAATGCATTTATGAGGCTCTCATCGAGTATGCGATGGCATTGGTCCAACTTATTGGGCAGCCTCTTGGACTCGAGAAACAAAGCGAGGTAGCATCTTGGCTAGACAATCTGAAGAAATTAGATCCCATGCGGAATGGGCGATGGCACGATCTGGAAAAGCAGCTGGGTTTATTTCGGCCGTGATATTGGTTGAATTGTTTACAAAGTACCGCTTACTGAAAATTATAGACCATGGGGCAACTAAAATAGCAAGAAATGCCACTTGAAAAGATTTGTACTCATCGCTGCTGTCAGATTAGGAGAATAAGGTACATGCTACGAAATATTCCTGTATGCCGTTCTACGAGGTATCAATGTGCCCATGAAATGAAAATGCGCAATGTGGTTTACAATCCTTTAACGCCTTCTTCCCCACCCCCTGCCGCGTCCCCTTCCTCTGCCACGTCCACGGCCACCTCTTCGTCCGGTATTTTGTCTTGCTGGAATATCGCCGTCGCTATCTGACTCCGAGCTTGTCACTGAGTCACTTTGTTCTGCCTCCGAGTCTGTATCGCCAATTCTAACCACAGTTGGCTGTGCAGGTCGTTGGATGAGAGGGGGCGGTGAGGGACTTTGGGAGCTCTCCTGGTGGGTTGAGGATATTGGGGGTGACCGCTCGCCAATGTGCTCACCACCAGGGCTCGGGCTGCGAGAAACCTCTGGGCCAACATCAGCTGGCAGCTCATCAGATACCTCTGAGGTAACCTTGGAGTCTGCTATATGAGTTGTGGCTCCTAAGTGGGTGGCAGTTGCACTACCAGAAACGCCCCTTGATTTTCGTTTTCCCATTTTAAATTTCTTCCCCTTAAGTGCCATTCGCTCCGCCATAGACATGAGCGGAGCTCCTGCGCCATAGGTCGCTGACGGCTGAGGTGAGCTAGATAGTCGACCCGATTCCATGGTAGCGCCCTCTGATCGTCGAGTGCGACGAGCGAACCTGGAGGTACGGCTTTCATCTTCGGCATCTTTCTCAGATGTTTCGGCAGGGACAGATGCAGCAGTGACGGTAGTTACACCGGACTTTCTTGGCCTGCCCCGGCCACGACGTTGAACTGGCTCTGTTATAGGCGCCGAAGCCTTTTCAGTCAATTCAGCAGCAAGATGGGCCTCCAACTCGGCGACAATTCTATCGTGCTCGACATCGCTATTGCCGTCCTGAGTCTGGGAGGTCTCATCAGCGATCTCGGCTGAACCGCCAGCGGCTGCGACCTGAGACAAACCCGATTTTCGAGGCCGGCCTTTGGGCCAGCCTTTCTGTCCGCCCTTAGACTTACGAGAACAGTCGATAGACGTGGACTGCGCAGCAGAGGATGCATTTTTAGGTGGACGACCGCGGCGTTTGGGAATTTTATCCGTACCAGGGGTTGAATCCATCTCAATAGAGGGTTGTGGGCTAGAAGAAATAGGTGACCTGAACAAAGCACGAACTGCATCGGCAGCTAGACCGACGGCCGATTTCTTGCCTGCCTTTGCGCCGTTCTCGGACAACGAAGTCTTTGTCTGTTGATTTGGTTCCTCCTCGAACTCGTCTGAGTCCATTTCGGCCTCGACATATGATGTTATTGGTTTGGCATGCCTGAGCTCGGGCTCGTTCGCGTCAAATAACAGCTGAGTTCGTTTCTTAGACGGGCCTGAAGCTAGGGATGCGTCAGATGCACCCCGAGCAACATCCATTCCGACGTCTTGCATTGTGCTTTGGTTTTTATTTGTCTGACTAGGTGGATCCATGACAGCTTCAGGGACAGAAGGCGGCTCATTGAACAGGGCAGGGTCCATACTATCCAGGAAATCTGTTTCTGGTTCATTTGCGAGACGAGGCTTTTTGTGATGTGACTTGCCAACAACAAAATCAGGATCTTCATTCTCTCGTTTGGCTTTCCTTTTGGCTGCCCGAATAGACTTTTTGACAAACTCAGGAATATCTGGTTCTGATGGTCGCAAAGCATCCTCAGGTGGCGCCTGAAAAGGGTCAAATAGAATCTTGTCCGGCGCATCATCTGGTTCATAGTAGCCCATGCCGATACGCTGCCGAGCCACCAAAGAAGGATCCGGATACAAGGATGCATCGTCTTCTTCAAGCTTGGACATATCCATAGCCGTCGGCTCGTCGGCTCGTGCACCATTCTCATCAGTGTAACGAGGCAATTGCCCTTCAAAGCCATCATCAGTCATAGGCCGATCGTCTTGGCCACCAAGGACATGACTCTGGTCCCCGTAACCGTTCTTGCCGGATATATGTACACCGTTAGCCCCATTGACCCTAGCACCGTCTTGCATAGCCTGTTCGGCTTCTTCCTGTTCTGTAATATCCCGTGCTTTAGCACTGTCAGCCTGCTCTCGCAGCCTCTTCATTCTTCTGCTATCTTTACTGCGGCTTTCTTCCCCTGCGGCCTTGAGCCATGAGAGATTGTGCACGCGGAAGTCAACCAGGGCCTCGACACTTCTGTCGTCTGCAATCGGCCGCGTATCGTGTCCCAGTAAAGTGTTCTTTGGCGTGTACGGATCCGTGTTACCTACGCGTCGACAGTGACCACAATTGCATATCCCCAAGCACTTGGGACATTGCCATTGTTCGTCTTCAAGGACCTTTTGTGGCAGCATATCGAAAGCTCTGTAGAGAACGCCATAACAGTAGGATTCGGTGCAGCCGGGATTCGTACACTGATGAACCCGGTACGCGTAGTCCTTGTGACAACATACATGGCATCGCCGAAGCTCTCCGCGCTTCTTTTTCCTCTTGTATTTTTTCTTTGGCCTTCCTTCGCCGTCGACTTCTGGCTCTGACTCGCTTGGTGTAATCTCACGCTCTGGCTGAGTGATGTCTTTCCAAGGTCTCCTTCTCAGTGCTTCTTGGCAAATTTGGGCCAAAGACTTCCTTGCAGAGCGCCGTCGAGCAATTTCCAGGGGTTGCGGCGAAGACTCGAAATCGACAAAACCATCGTTCTTTATAATCATTGAGCACCATTCTTCATAGTCATTGACTAATTCAGCCCAACTCCATTGTTCGCACCATTGTAATCCCGAGAGGCAAGCGCAAGACCGTCCCATAGCGTAGCATTCCATGCAAACGTCGTAGGTGTCCTCGTCGCCGTTGATGAGCATGCGAGTGCAGTGCTTGCATGTTAGGAACCTATTGAAAATATTGGACCTGCAATATGAACAAGTAATGCAGGAGTCAAACTCAATGAGCTCTACCTCCTTCTCTTTGAACGCGAACATTTCGTCAAGTAGGAGCTCCGTGAAGAGTGCAAAGAGCTTTTTGAAGTCGCCCGCAAGTTGCTTGGCACGAGGCGAGCTTCTGAGAATATCTTGTCCAATTCCCATAAAGCTCATGGAGGTCATTTCTGCATTCTCTTCAAGATTCTGAAGTTGACGGTAGTACCTCCGCAGGGTGAAGAAGACGATCGCCTTGTTCTTGTACTGTTCATCGCGGCAAACAAGCCGGGTCTTTGGAAGCGCTTCATGTAAAGCCATCTCAAGAGTTTCGGCAGTTGTGCGATTCCAGGCCACTTTTATCGTTCGAGTACCCCTATTCCAAACCTGGTGCGCGGCTAAGGGGGGGATGAGAATGAAATCACCAACTCTCTGCTCGACAATGTAAACGTCGAAAGGCGCTTTCTTCCACGCGTTGATTTGAGCAAAATGCTTCTCAATCTCAATGTCATGACCTAACATGGAGAGGAAGTATTCGCGGACAACCTCACGATCTTTACTTTCTGTCATGAACCAGATCGAGCTCCCGGGTTTCTCGCCCCTCTCTTTTCCAGATGCTTCCACCATGATATTCTGACCCAACGATGCACACATTTCGCGGTGCGCAGGGGTATATGTACCTTCATGTCCAATGTAGCACATGAGATTCTGGGCGCGCATTTCCTCTGGCAAACTGGACATCAGGTCCCCGGCTGGTGCTGCAGCAGATTCATCCCGGAAGGTGTCCTCGTCGTATCGTGAGCCTCCAGCTTCGCTGGCGTTCTCATTCAAGTAGAACAAATTCGGATGAATGACTTTTTGTAGGGCGTCATGCCACTCAGGAGGGCAATCAATATCCTTGAGATAAAGACGCTGGCGGCGCTCGTCACGAAAGTTGGTAGGAGTCCATTGGTTTGCAAGCTGTCTCATCGAACGCAGGTAATGGCCTGTTGTCATGGGTATGTCGGTTCCGGCGCTAATATCTCGCACGTTCTCCTCTGAAGAAAGTGAATTAGCACTTGCAAGAGTATCGGGACTAGGTATAACATACGTGTCTTGTCATGTGTTTTTTCCAACCAACCAACATCAAAAAGCCCCTTTGATAAAGCTGCCTTCCATCCGTCAATAACCAGAGGTTTCCCGCCAATGATGACGTGAATCAACACAAGCTTCTCGAATTCCTGTTGACCAAGGCTGCGTATCTGGTTTCTCGAGACGCGCTGAACCCACTTGAAGTTGGATGCTTTGTCCACCAACCCATACAGGTCCAGGTCGGGCGGGATAGGATCGAACTTTGCCTGAGGGTGCAATGAGGTCGGCATTGTCTTGAGCTTCTAACGTGCTTCGCGCGAATGAAGCTATGGTGGGGTCCTGCTTAAGACGAGATATCGCAGCAGGTGCTGATCGTGAAGAAACTTGTATTGCGAGTTCTGCTTGTACGCAGAATTAGGCTGGTAAGCCGCTCGTCCTAAGCCAGCCCCATTCGATATGGGAGAATCATCGAGGCCACTTATTCAAAGGTTCTCAGGTAAAGTGTTTGGAGGGTTTACAAATCTGGAGCGACCTACAATTAGGTACGTAGTGGCTAGTCGCGTCACGCTCAGCAGCACATTGAATACGCGACCAATCAGGGAGCAAAAGTACATAGAAGTAGCGTTGCTGCAGCACGTGACAGACCCGCATTTCGTCTACTGAATGGATAGGTATCCGTAGGTAGTAGCCTGCTAGCCTAGAAGCAGGTCATTTTGCTCCACCGTGACCTACCTCAGAGATGCAAGGGTTATTCATTTTATAGTTCAGTTTTTATGTTCAAGTTCGCCAGAACTGATGCCTGAGCGAGTTTCCATTGGAGACCTGTCTATGCAAGTTTTATGCTCTCGGTAAGCATCATGACAATCTACGGATACGCCCACTGCTAAATGGTGTTCTCATCATCCCTGTAGGTCCGTAGACCTTGTTAATCCATGAGGTTAAATGCACTCCCCCAGGCTGCGGCCTGGGCTCACTGTCGAGGCATCTCAGGGCAAGTGTTGAGAAGCCAAAGACAATTTCAAGCACGACCTTCTCTCGTCCATGTTTCGGAATTTCCGAGGCAACCGTGGCACAACACTCAGAGAGCGGTTGCATTTCATGAAGCCAAAACTCAATCCTCACCAAAGGCTGTTCAAGACCTGGAGTCACCCACAGCTGCAACGACAAGAGGACCTGCACCGTACAAACCACCTGAGACAGGACTGTTGTCCAAGCTCCCGGCATCATGGGTTCCCTATGCTGAACTGATACGACTTGACAAGCCTGCTGGGACATACTACCTCTTCTTCCCCTGCCTGTTTTCCACCCTCATGGCTGCCCCAATGGCTATGCCTATGGCATCCCCAGGCTCTGTCATTGGCACCTCACTCCTTTTCTTCTCTGGAGCTCTCATCATGAGAGGGGCCGGGTGTACCATCAACGATCTATGGGACCGGAACCTCGACCCTCATGTTTCGCGAACTCGGCTCCGACCCATCGCTCGCGGCGCCATCACCCCTTTCAAAGGCCTTGTGTTCACCGGATGTCAACTTCTTACCGGCCTGGGAATATTGTTACAGTTCCCCCTACCTTGTCTGTTCTATGGAGTCCCCAGCCTGATATTGGTGGCCAGTTATCCTTTGGCCAAGAGAGTGACGTATTACCCTCAGGCGGTCCTGGGCTTAACCTTCTCCTGGGGAGCAATCATGGGCTTCCCGGCCCTTGGGATTGATTTGGTATCACATACGGCTGCGCTGACCGCTGCAGCGTGTCTATATGTCTCGAACATCGCATGGACAGTGCTATATGACATGATCTATGCTCACATGGATATCAAGGACGATGCCAAGGCAGGAATCAAGAGCATCGCGCTGAAGCATGATGCTGAAACTAAGCAAGTGCTTACGGGGTTGGCGACTGCGCAGATCTCACTTCTTGCTTTTGCTGGTTATGCAGCAGGCGCTGGGCCAGCTTTCTTTATTGGAAGCTGTGGAGGAGCAATGGTCACGCTTGGGCTCATGATTAAACGAGTCAACCTCAAAGATGTAAAGGATTGCTGGTGGTGGTTCATTAATGGCTGCTGGATAACTGGCGGCGTGGTCAGTCTAGGCCTGGGCGCAGACTACGCCATCAGATATGCCAAAGGGCGCAAAGAGGAGGGAAACCCGCCCAGAACTGAGTGTTAAGAGAGGAACGGGATCCATTGTATGTACAACAGTTGTAACACAATGTCATCATGCAGGGAGATGTGGATTAAAACCACTCTTGAAGTTCCACCTCACGCAGCGTGCACATCATGTGTTGTTCGTCGAAGACTTTGTGATCTATTTTCCTTTTTCAGACCCGTCTCCCATGATCAGATCCCTAACGGTAATGTCGATGCAAGCAATCCGAATAGACTCCACGTGTCGAAATATGACTTTGTTTCCATCCACACGCTCTTCGCTTAAGAACGGGGCTTCTCCTTCTTCTCCTTCCACAGAGCAAGCAGACCGACACCAGAGACCTTGACGACCTTGAATCGCACACCGGGAATATCACCCTTGGCCTTGCCCTTACGACCAAAACCAGCCAGGAGGACCTCGTCGTTCTCGTCCACGAAGTTCAAGCAACCGTCGTTGGGGACTATGAAGAATGTTAGTTTAACCCGCCCATCATTCCTCGTAGCGTCTAGGGTTCGTCGTACCGAAGGCAGTGACCTTCTTGCCGTTCTTGATGAGCTGGACACGGACACACTTTCGAATGGCGGAGTTGGGCTGCTTGGCCTCGACACCGACCTTCTCGAGGACGATGCCCTTAGCGTGGGAGGAACCACCAAAGGGAGAGGACTTATAAGCAGTACCTAGGGCACGCTTCTTGTAGGCGAGATCGGCCCATTTCTGGTCCTTTCGGTTCGTTCGCAGCTTGCGGGCGGCGTTAAGACCACGGGGTTTGCCTCCAGCCATTTTTGCTTGAGATCGTTAGTCGACTGTCGATGCGAGACGAGAGAGAGAGGGAAAAAAAAAAAAAAAGAGTCGAGGGCTAACGACGCAGCTGGGAGGGTGTATTGGATTGCTTGGAGTACCTACCGGATCTGTCTGTGTATCGACGACGGGATGGTGATGGTAATTTGCGACTGCAAAAAGTTGAGGAATTGACAAATTCCAGGTAGGGTTTGGTGACCCTACGATGAAGGTCACGTGGATAAGAGATGGATGCTCCACTAACCCGCAGTGGAGGGTCTTGGCGATGGACTGATGTTTAAAGTTGTGCTGAGTAAGTACAGTCTCTGCATATGCTTCTGACACTGTCTTGGTGCATCACTTCACCGTTTGATACAGTAGACTACTTGCCTGGAATGAAGCAAGAGAGGCTATACTGCTCTCGAAACGTTGCTATCTTCAAGTCGAGAAGTTCTTGATTTCATAATGTCTCATCTGACACGACCTCTGAGCCGGCAACGAGATCCACCCCCTTCTTTATTCCTGCATCCTTCCCCTTCAGCTTCAAGTGCCTCCTTAACGAATGCTCACCCTCCGACTGTGCCTTTTATAGGACAACAATCAAGCCTAAGGCCAAACGCTGAGCGTGCGCCGTCTGTCAAGTCTGGACGGTCCGGGACCGTTGTGCCCCAGCGCGCTGGGTTGTATCCTGCGGAGAGCACCCGAGCAACTGGTGATCGCACTGATCTTTTATGGTCCGAAATGCAAGCAACATTGGAAGAAGTTGAGTTGTCAGCTTCCGGGGGGAGTCACGTCTTTGGTCCAGACCATGATAGAAAACTAGCTGATCTGCGAGCCGCTCAGATTGCTCTCGCTCAAGCGTGGGCACGAAGTGAAGCAGACGACGTTATAGAAACAGCACAGCTTGATCATGTGGGATCTGTTACTGGGTCCGAAGTTCGAAATCTAAAAGGCGCATTAGGAGACACGTCAAAGTCTGGTCTTGAAGGCACAGAGAAGAGCGCAGTTGGAAGCAGCAGCATTTCTCGGCCTGACAGCAGCGGCACTGGGGTAGAGAGGCTGGGTCACAAGCTTGAAGAGGAGACTGAAGTGGACATTCTGTTAGCAAGGAAGCGACGAGAGGCCAACGATCGTTATTTCCAGCGAGTCAATCAAGGAGTAATTGATGTCGTGACTCGGCTAGAAGATGTTGCAGTTGCCATGAGAGCCGTTGAACAGGAGAGCAAAGAAGTCTGGAGTGAGAACGATAGTGCTCCTGGAGCCTTGAGAACTTGATCGTGTTGAACAGTTGAGTTTTTCGGCATTTGGAGTTAGGAGAAGCTTCAGCATTTACGGCGTTTTGACACCGGGGAGGGAAACTACTCGGCATTTAGATTACATCGATATAATTCTTCAGATTCTGTGCGACTAAGACCTTCGAACTTCCCGGTCGTCATCAATATATCTGCTGGCAGATATGCGACCTACATGCCTTCGACTTACACCAGATTGCTGTGGGGACGCAACATGTCGGGAGGTTTAAGGGAAGTTTAAGGATCAAGTTCAATAGCGACAGCCACCTTCTGAATCCCGTCAATAGGTGGCAGACCAGATACATAGTAGTCTATTTTACCCATGGTGAATACATGCCCAATTGGTCTTCCCTGCAACGTTGCTCATGATGATATGGAATATCAACATTTGTCTGTAGAGGGTGACGTAGAGAAGTGAAGTAGGATAGAGCGTCATGCTTACTAGCTTCCCGATCCGAAGACCACCGAATGGTTTCCGGCTTTCGAGAATGTCCTATCCTGGGTACCTATGGTCGTCTGCTTTGAACTTATGATCGCTTCCATCGTTCTGCCATTTACGTAGTTGTGGGACATTTGTCCCGATGCCTCAGTTCAGGTACCCTCATTCTCAGCGACGCGATTGGTGAGATGGAGTGGATTACCTGCCTAATATAGTATAGATTGTTTTTATGCCTCCTGGCATACCTACCTAGGTTGTCCAGGAGTACCTATTTACTAAGGTACCTAAACACTACAGAGGACGGGAGTGATCCCTGTCTGCCTGTGGTGGTCGTACATGAGACTGGTCGGGTTAGGTTCTAGACCAACCATGGAGGCCTACCTTAGTACCGCCTTAGTACTGTACTGTACCTAGACGTAACCTACCTACCTACTAAGGTACCTTACAGTTCTGTAAGAGGTACCTACCTACCTAGGTAGGCATGTACTAAGGCACTGCACCCCAGGCCTGCCTCCAGTCGCCATCTCCCGCCAGGCATATAAACTCTTAAACCATCCGTCGCCTGAAGATGTCCTCCGCATTGACGCAACCAGCATCTCACCATTATTCCACGCTTCAACATCAAACCAACCTTTATCGCAAACATCATCACAACCACTATTGATAAATTTCTCTAGACTTCAACGTCCCCGATCAACATGAAATTCTTTCCCGTTTTCGCTGCCGCACTCGCAGTTGCTCCTGGGGTTTTCGCTGTTGAACAGAAGAAGTCTGCCATAGTCTGGTTCGAGGACGAGTCCACACCCGATTCCATCGTCGAAGAGTGTAAAGACGCCCTCAAGAAGGCTGGCGGAAAGATCACGCATGTCTACTCAATCATCAAGTACACCGACTCACCGATTATCCCCTGCCCTTTTGGCGCTGTGACTATTTGACACTGACTCCTCGGTTAGGGGCTTCTCCGTTATCGCTCCTGAAAAGGCGCTCGAGATTGTGCAAGTCAATCACGAGGAGCATCAAATCCGTGTCGAGAAGGACGAAGTTGTGACTACGGACTAGGAGCTGCACTTGACCTGAGGTGTTGAGCGGACGACGATTTAAAGACGAAACAACAGCATGTCTTGCGAAATGAACTGATTACTTCCCACGGCAGCAGTTGGGATATTGATATCCTTGGTATAGGCGTTAACAGGACAGGAGCGAGGGGAATGCTTGAGGACACTCGCTATGCAACCAATCGTTATCGTTATTATTGCAGGCCTCTGACAGGGCGAAATGATATTTTATTTTTACCTCGCTTTTTGGTTGTCCATGAGCTACCGCAGAGTGATGGCAAATGTCAGTCTGAAGTAGAGTGGCAGGCAAGGCGTGATACTTCAGCGTTGTTGAAGGACTGATAGTTATGAAGGTAAGCGAGAAGTACTAGTATCATGCTACACAACGCCGCGAGATGTCCAGTAACTAGGTAGACTTGTTCGAACAGCTACTCGTAGAGCTGGACAATGATTATCTGAACAGTTCCTACTTGATGTCACCCCATCTCACCTGGCCATTGCGAATTCAGGGATGCTGGCAGCCGCAGTATTCCTTGGTTTTGCCTCGGCGTCTGGGCATCTCCTTACTACGTCGCTTGGTCGTCAATCATGTTCTTGGCATCACTCTACTGCACTTCTGCGACAACCTTTGTCTCGAACGACGCTTCCAAACTTTTTGTCTGCCTACCTAGGTATGTAGGTCATGAGTGTATGCGCCACAACGCCACAGTGGATCGTCAATGCCAGTGTTGCCATTCTGTACCTCGTATGAATAACATATCATGTTTGCTGGCTTTCAAGAGGGAGATCCGACTACCCGTACCGACGCAACATGCAACTAAGCTGCAAGAGACTGATTCTTTACTAGTAATATCAGTCTTAATCCAACTGCAAATAGACATATCTCTGTTCATATCCATGAGGTTCCTATTGTTGCCCCAGCACGCTATTTCAGCGAATCTCTGGTGGGCAGGCGGGTCCCCTACTGTACAAGATGGACAGCAGAGGTAGGAGGTAGGTAGGTACAGGCGGGACCCCTGCCAAAATCGATAGGCCAAGTGATAATAGCTTGAGCCAACAAGGACCGCCCAACCTACGTTACCGAATGTTGAAGAACAATGCTTCCTTGGACCTTGAGTTCTCACTGAACACCAACTCGGCAATCGAAGAACAATGGAACATCCGTTCTGGAAGTTCTCATAACGATTCCTTACAAATACCCGGTTTCCCTTTCTCGACATGCTGTCGAATCTTCCACAACCATTAACATTGCATTCAGACGCGCGAGGCAACTCCCTATAACAATTCCACCATCATTGCACCTCTGATCACAGCAACTTGAACAGCCACTCAACCCGATCACAACTTGGTGCAGGGCCTAAGTTTTTACAGAATGCCAGGCTATAGTGCCAATGCGCAGGCTGCGCTTATTAAAGCCGTAAGATGTCTCTCCTTGGAAACGCCTTCACCGTCTTCTAGATCCCCGCTCACCAAAGGTTTCTCTCAGATCAAGCGAGTGTTCGAGCCGAAACGAATGGTTGAATCCTACGAAGACCTTATCGATGGTGTCATACTTGGTTTAATTCTACATCAACTGGATCCTAGTTTTGACACGTCCGCACTCGAAACGAATTCTAACACCTCGCGATACAACAAGCGTAATATCCAGAATGTCTACAAGGGTCTTTTCCGCCATATTCGACGTTCTGTCCCTGAACTTGCTTGCCAGGCCAAGAAGTTCAACTACCATGCCATCGCTGAGAATCCTGATGCTCAGGGCATCAGTCAGGTAAACCTTGGTCCATCCAGTTCATATCAGCCATTGCTAATCTATCAGATTCTGGCTGTTATGCTAGCTGTGGTTCTTCTAGGCCCCGAAGCCCATCACTATATTCCTCGAATTACCGGCCTCGACAAACAAACGCAAGCAGAGATCATGCAAATTATACAATCCATACAGCAAGACATCAACGACTCGCATGGAGATGAGGATGTTGACGAAGCTGTTGACGCTGTCATGGAAGCGCGAGATATCGACCTTATCGTTGAGGAGCAAAATGCACTATTGCGCGCAAGGCTCGAATCGGCCAATATAAAGCTCTCAGACTACATCACTAGGCTTGACCATCTCCAAACAAGTTATGAAGAACTCCGATCTGAAAAGGAGAAAAACGACCGAGAGCTCGAGGTCTTGCGAAAAGCCACTGCAGATGGTGTTAACCATACCGAAATCATCAAAAATCTAGAGATAGAGGTGCAAGATCAGATGGAGATCATCACTCAAAAGGAGGAAATGATACGCAGTCATGAACGGGCCAAGTCACAGCTCGAGGCAGAGGTTACAAAACTGACAGAGAAGTGTAAAGAAGCCGAAGAGCTTCGTGACCAGGTTTCAGAGTGGAAACACAAAGCCGAAGACTTTGAGAAGAAGGCCAACACTGCAGATCGGTACAAGCAAAAACTCGAAACCCAGCAGCATCTCGTCAAAGAAGTGCAAAACCTCCAATACGAGAAGACCGAACTCCAAGACCAGATCAGAATCTTGTTGGAAGATCAGGACAGAGGCGCTCGTACCAGGAAGGCAGAGGATGAATTAACCAAAATGATCACTCAGTCCGAACAGCATCTATGGGACGAACGCAGCCAGAAGAACCAGCTGATGAAGGATATTGCGGCACTTGAGGACGAAGTGATTCGCTTGAGAGCACGACAAAACCACGATGAGAACTTCATTAAAGATCTCCAGGAGCAGCTCGAGAGTGGTGCAGGTTCTCAAAGCGCAGCACCTGGTGCGCTGGACATGGCATCTAGCCTTGAAGATGAACTTAATGACGCAACTAACGAGGATACCCAGCCTGGCCAAGTGAACCTTCCTTTGGAACTCTCCCGGCTAAAGGCTGAGAACGACTTGCTTCGTAGCACTGTCGGCTCTGGAGATACCGCTCCTCTCCGCCGGGAGCTTGACGAAGAGAAGCGGCAGCGTGCCCATGTTCAGAAGAGTCATAATGATATTTTCGAAAAGCATGCCGTTCTGCATGATCAGATGGAAGCCCTGATTAACAACATGACCGGTGAAGGGTTAGTCAAAGCCATCAACGATGCTTGTTCGCCTGAAGGAACACATATACTTACTGCCGATTTCTACAGGACCAAAGCATTTATTAACATTAAACAAACACTCATGCAGTGCGAATTTGAACTAGAACAATCCAGGAAGCGAGAGAAGGATCTCTCTGCTCAAGTAGCTGATCAAGGCCGCGAACTCCTCGCCACTAAAGCGCAGCTTTCCGCACTCGACAAGGAAGGCGCCGATGCACTAAAGGAAATCAAGAGCTCCGATGTGGTTATCATCTCATCTCTCAAATCTGAGCTCGACCACGCTAGGGAGCAGCTTAGTTATTGCATCTCAGAGCGGGACGCACAGCAAACTCAACTTGTCGAAGCACTTCTTGCCAAGGACAAATTGCGTAAGGAGGTTGAAGAGGGCAGAGAGCTCCAAGACATCACTGGCGGTGGCGAAGGCGATACGTCCGACGGTAGCAAGAAGGGCGAGCTGATTGAGAAACTACGAAATCGTCTCAGAGAAATCCGCGAGGTCAGTGTTTTCTATCGTACAATTATGTTTGGCGATGAGGATGACCAAGTGGTCGTCCCAGTCGATGATAAGTTGTCAGTGGAAGACGAAGTTGATCGGCAGTTGTTGGCGGATCTCGCTGGCGAGAACGCAAACGCAGCCACAGACTCACCTCTCCACCCCAGGGAAACAGTCCCCCCCCCCATCTGCTCACCTTCCTCGACATCCCCTCAAGCGTGGGGAGTCTCCAGGTTCGCCTATGGGAGAATGTTGGCTGACAAGATGGATTTAGCAACTGGAACGGTCAGAGACGGACAGAATTGACCTGCAACGCAAACTGAAAGCTGCGCATGACGGCGAGGCAGTGGCAGCGCAAAAGGTACGTCTATACTCCTGCGTAGATATCAACCATAGTTGTTTGAACCATGCTTTGCTTCTGGCCGTGACTGAAATCTCTACTGACTATCCGTAACTCAAGGCCGCAAGTGATGAAATTATCCGGAACCTCGAAAGAGAGAACTCTCTCATTGCATCAGCCTGGTATGATTTGACGAGCCGTCTTCAAAGTAACCATATCGTTTTGCAACGGCGGCACGAAGCTCCGCGGAGCTGGCTTAACAAGCAGAGGCAGATGGTCAATGGTCAGTTGCGCTTCCGCGACTCGCTCTACCTCTACTGACCTTCCCCTGTCAGCGACCCCAAAGCGATAGGTACTTGCGGGGTGAGAAAACCCCCTTTTATCCTCTCTAAGGCCCGTCAAAATACGCATACTGTATGTGACATAGCCTTCATGACACGCCAGTCTCGTCGACTATCGACTATTCATATTATCGTTCCATCACTGTCTTGTCTCACACCCAGCGCTCAACATCGCTTTTCGATCTCTTTCTTGATCCGACATTCTTATCTTTGAGGGCCTCGCCTTGGGTATCCAGCGCAGTCCTCATTTCCTCTTTCTTGATTTGTCTTTGAAGCATTGCGAAGGAGCTCCGGGAGTTTCTTGAAACGGGCGTCATTGCTTGGTGGATTCGTGGTAGAATCGAGGATTGTTGCATTCATAGAAGATGCGTTCTACGACATGACCAGTATAGATATTACATGCCTCGGGGTCATTCTCTGGGCATTTCATGTGGTGCAATGGACATGTGCCAAGCTGTCGAGATGAATTCTGGTCACTGGTGATTTGTGTGCGCCAAGAAACTCGCATGACAGCAACCAATATTATGTAACGGCTGGAACATGCATTTCATTCCTTCTTGTTGGTGATGCTATAATCATGGACAGATAATGCCAAGAGGTTTGCTGGATGCCGGCTCATCTCGTATGAATGATCATGGACGAAGTAAGGTAAACGCTTGTAAGCCAACTCTCTGTTGGTTGAAAACTATGGTAAAGACATTTTGATACATGGCGGATCGTCGTTCAAAGTAGGTAGCTTTTTCCACAAATGGCCACAAGACCGCAGACAAACCCTCTACCCTTTAACGCCTCGGCCTGAAAGACTGGATTGCCCGTTCTTCCATCCACCTCCCCAGTTTACAATTCATACCGTTCATATATCCAAGACGAGCTGGCTTTTAATTTCGCACAGTAATCGTCTTGATGTTAGCCACGTGAAAAGGCGGCCGATGACTCTCTGGCCGCTGCAGTGACCCTCTAGTTCTGTCCTCGCTTCTCGTTGAGGACCTTGAGCATGTTCTTCCATACTTGACCAGGTTCTTGGCTGGCATCGAGGCCGCTCCAGATGCCGGTCTTCTGGTAATAGCCCACAACGGGCTTGGTCTGCTTGTGGTAGGTGACAAGGCGCTTCTTGAGAGCATCGGCGTTGTCGTCACTTCGCTGGATAAGGGGCTCGCCAGTAATGTCGTCCTTCATGTACTCCTTGGGAGGGTTGAAGGTGGTGTGGTATGAGCGGCCGGAAGCGGGGTGGACTAATCGGCCAGTAATACGAGCAACGAGCAAAGAGTCGTCGATCTGGAGCTCGACAGCGTGCTGAAGCTTCTGGTTGCGCTCCGCGAGCATGGCGTCGAGACCCTCGGCCTGAGGAACAGTCCGGGGGAAACCGTCGAGAATGAAGCTGCCGCGCGAATTATTAACTTCTGCTCTTTTTGCAGATCACCGATATGGGGTCGAGATTCCCAGCACCAAAACATGAAGCGGTCAAAAATCTCAAGAACATGCGACTCACCCGCCATAGCATTCCTTGTTGTTGTTGAGCTCCTCCTTGATCATGCCAATCATGATCTCGTCGCTGACCAGACCGCCCGCATCCATGATCTTCTTGGCCTCGACACCAAGAGGGGTCTTCTTAGCGACCTGGGATCGCAGCATGTCGCCGGTAGCCTGTGTAAAGAAAAAATAAATATCAGAAATACTGCCCTCATGTTTTCAACGGATCGCACGAGAATTAACAAACCAGGTGGCAACAGGAGAAGCGCTCCTTGATCTTGGGGGCCTGGGTACCCTTACCTGTGAAGCAAAGTCAGTACCAGCACTTTAGTAGCATTGCGACACAGGAAACTACTCACCGGCACCAGGAGGACCAATAAGGATCATTCGAATTTCCTCGGTAGATACAGGTCCACCGGTGGAACGCGCCTCGAGCTTCTTAATGCGCGTGTCAATGGTGGTGATGACATCCTTAAGCTGCTTGAGCTCGTCCTCAATAAAACCCATCTTGGCGGTTGCGGAAGGTGGAATTGAAACTTGGTTTGGCGTGCAATTGGTGAGAACCTCGGGGTAGATTTAAAGATGCAAAGGCTGGGTTAATAACAGGCCTTATTATTCGGTGCGAGGCTGAGGGAAGGGATTGGAAGAAGGAAGAGAAAAAGAGAGAAACAAACTCAAGACTGGGAAATCTTGGGTGCGTAGCCGGAGGACGGGAGGTTTGGAGGAGCAGCTTTTGCGAGCTGTGATTGGTTCAAGGCGGGCTCTTTCTACTGGAGCGATGATGGGGGTCTACCCCTGTTCAACATTGACGAGTAAAACTTGCTGGGGATGGATGCAGGCTATAGGTACTGAGGTACTACCTACTGAGGTTTGCATGGTACCTATGGAACTCTGGATCGATGCCTTCCATGGTTTTGTTTCTATCAGCCTCCCGTTAGGATAGTTCAGTAGTAGTAATTGGGGGCTGTTGGTTCGTAGGCACTCAAGTCGAGTTGTTCACCGTAAAGTACAGGTTGTCAATCCTCTGGAAACTGCCGGTATAGCTACGGCGTTGCCATTTATTAACACACATTTCTAACAGACAAATTACAACAACATGGCCCAATGTATAAGCAGTTCTATCCTGTTAGTGGGGGTTCATCAGTAGAAATACTGACCGCCAAGTATTGTCCTCCATGGATTTACTGACATCTTGAAACATATCCAATGTCTTTCATCCATCTACAGTATGGCTGTGAACAACTGACCCAAGGTAGCATCAAACACATCATTCTCAGCAACTGCTGCACCTGGGACATAAGGTATCCTGCTGCCTCATCTGGTATCAAGACGACGAGGCATTATAGCCGTGATCGACCGAAGCCATCCGCGGCATGTCATCCCAATAGAGCATATTCGGCCAGCAGGGCCGAGGTTCAGGTGGTACGTTATTGAGCCAACCCGGCGTCCTTTGATCCGAAATATCACCGCCGATTTCAGTCCATTCAACATACTTAATTGACATTGGATCCATGAGTATTAATACATCACTTCTCCCAGCCCGCTCGTAATTCGGTCTGCTCGAACAGTTAGAATGTTTCTCACGACCCTTCCCGATGTTTGACCTAAATACTAAGGAGGCAATTTTCTTGTCAATGAGTTATAGACTGCCATGCACGTGTCTGTAAACTACGTAGTGGGGTGTGCAATAGCCGGTATCAACCAAGGATGACTACTATGTTACTATTAGAAACAAAACATCCAGAAGCCAAGGCCAACAGACCGACCTGAAGGTGAGGCCAGTATCGAATTCCTCCCAGATCCCCTTTCCCTGTTCTTTTTTCCTAAAAACGATACATACGTGGGTAGGTCAGTACCTAGTAATTATCCTTTGATGTACTTGATCAGTTGTCGCCGGACTTGGCTACTTTTTGACGAATACGCTGGTTTCAATTCAGCCGCATGAATGTCTTCTAGTCTGCACCAGGGCCCAAATGGACGCCAGTTTCATTCATTAAACAGGTACCTAGTAGGTACTCACTGACTTACCCAACAGACAATCAACTACTATACTTACAGGTACCCACTATGTGTGATAGGCCCATCTTCCTTAGTGAAATATTTATTCAGCAGACCTGTTATACCTGAAATTACCAGCAACTCGAAATCTCCAGCGAGTACAGGCATACACAACGCTCTCAGACCAAATGTTGAATTCCATGATAGTGTTAGTACTTAGGTGCCTGTCCTGATTGCAATGTTGAAACACTACCTTAGTCTTATATCTCAGATATTCAATGACGTTAGCACCAAGTATGGGTAAACTTCCTTACTAATACTAAGACGTCTTCAGCTGGGGTTTAAGGGAAGAAAAAAAGAAGAAGAAAAGGGACTGCGCTGCCTGCTTACCTAGGTAGTTTCTTAACGAAACTTGAATAAAGTACCTATCCGCTACTATAGTATGTTGCTTCGCTTCCACCTCATGCCTAGAAACCGGTGATGTGGCGCTGACTGTGGCTGTCGCACGTGATGTGGCGTCATAAGGCAGGAGCTTGGAGCCTCCAAGGTGCCTGGCCCAATTGGGAGCTAAGCTTCTGTCCAAGAAGGCAGCCTCCAGGCTACGTACGTCCGGCCACAATAACACTGCATCAACATAACGACTCTGTTCTTAACTTGACCGCGACTGCACGACCAAGACTGCGCATTGATTTCTCTTCCATTCATTCAGTATTCGTTGTACCAGATACCCATCAACGAAGCAACGATGCCTACCACAACAGCGGAAACTCTCTCTCTCGTCACTCGAAACGTTACTGTTGCGCCCCTCGTCCTTCTCTCCGCCGTCGACCACTACAACCGGACTGTTTCCACAAAGACAAAGCGACGAGTAGTGGGTGTTCTCTTGGGACAAAACGACGGAAACGACGTGAGAGTGTCCAATAGCTTTGCTGGTGCGTTGCTCTAATGTCACGACACTACAAGTTGAACATCGCTTACCATGATTATTGTAGTTCCCTTCGAGGAGGATGACAAGGACCCTTCAGTATGGTTTCTTGACCACAACTATGTCGAGTCAATGAACGACATGTTTAAAAAGGTCAATGCCCGAGAGAAGCTCATAGGATGGTATCACACTGGTCCCAAGCTTCGGGCATCCGATTTGGAGATCAACGAACTCTTTAAACGCTATACACCTAATCCTCTCCTCGTCATTGTTGATGTTCAGCCCAAGGAGTCTGGTGTACCTACGGACGCATACTTTGCCGTTGATGAGATCAAGGATGTACGTTGACAGCCTATACTAGCCGCTGCTGCCGAGCGAACCACTGACACCTGCCAGGACGGCACAACCACCGCACGAACATTTGTCCATACCCCTTCTGTGATCGAAGCCGAGGAGGCAGAAGAAATTGGCGTCGAGCATCTGCTAAGAGATATTCGCGATGTGGCCGCCGGAACACTATCTACACGAGTCACAAATCAGCTGCAATCACTGCAGGGTCTACACCTGCGTCTGCGAGATATCGGCGCATACCTCCAGAAGGTTCTCGACAAACAACTGCCCGTCAACCATGCGATTCTTGGAAACCTTCAGGATGTTTTCAACCTTTTGCCCAATCTCTCCACACCCGAGAGAGATGGCAAGTCAGTTGGAGGCGAGTTGGCATATGCCATGAGCGTCAAGACCAACGACCAGCTTATGGCTATTTACCTGAGCAGTCTGATCCGTGCCATCACAGCATTCCATGATCTTATCGAGAACAAGATCCAGAACAGGCAACAGCAGGAGGAGAAAGAGGCCAAGAAAGAGGAGATCAACAAGGACGATAAGAAGGAAGGCGCAAACGGAGCAAGTACCGACCCCAAGGAAGGCGGCGACAAAGAAAAGGAGAACAAGGAGAACAAGAATTAAATGAAGAGAGATCTAGCAGATGAACTAAACTTGAACTGTGGCTCTTCGGCGTCTGGCAGAGGGAGACTAAGACGATATCCTGGCCGAAGGTTAAGGTAAAGACGTCTTTGTACAATGGTTATATCAATGGACTTTTAGAGGTTGGAAGTAGGATAATACGCATCACAGTCGCCTCAAACAGGCGATCATTTCGGTGATGCTAACAAGACCCATTTTCATATGTCCGCAACAATACCTGCCAGATCTTCCCGTGAGATAACTCGATTCTCAACATACATGCCAATCATCTCTGACCACTTATCTGCAAGTAAACAGGCGAGTAAGTGTTTACAGCAGGACGGTGCATCTCCCCTCAAATCCAGACTCATGCCTCCATAAGACGACATCTCACATAGAGGGGGCAGTTGCTCTGCTTGACCTGTTGCTGGCGCGTGGTGACCAGTCAATGCATCCAGTGTGAAGCTCGCACACGAACAATTCCATGCATTAAGATGCACGACGTATTGCCTAGAAGAGAGGTTGTAGTCGCGAGTGCGGCGAGAGAGCGTCGTACTGAGGGAACGAACGAGAAACGTATCGTTCGTTGTATCCGAGGAACTGTCATTTTGAAGTTCCTGGTTGCGCACTAGTCTGGTGACGAGTCTTCGATCAAGAAGGTCCAGAGCTGGAAGCACAATATTTGGAAATAATACATGGAGAGTCAGGAGTAGAGGTCGTTGAAAGGGCGAGAAGGCTTGAAATGGTGACAATGTGGATGGTTGAGCAGCTCGAGATGGCTGCGTAGATGAAGTATCATCTACAGTCGATGGTGCGATGGTGGAAATAGAACATATGAGAGATGTAATTATCTGACGATGAGAAGGGAGAGACTCCATTGCCGTCAAACCCAGGACGATTTTACATGGCTTGATGGTTGTAGGGATAGGTAGAAGCTACGAAGTACCTAAGCAGTCTCCACGCTGATGTTGACGTGGAGGTCAAGATTTCTAGACAGCATATAGGTTTAATTTCTAGGGGGAAAAAAAAAAGGAAAAGAAGAAGAATGGGTGCCTTCCTTTTAATTCTTACCCATTTAAAATCTTTGCGAAAGATATTCATGGCTTCCATGTATTATTGTGAATTTTTGTAGTGTCTTAAAGTCATGTCTATTGTTTCCATTTGTAGCCTGCACCGCCCCATCTATGATTCTCAAATATGATACACTAAACAATCGCTCTGCCTCATACTGCCGCATGGCTATTTCCTTGGTCAGGCCCAAGAATTAGATATTTTAAACCCACTCCTTGGGGTCTCTGAGGACATCTACCAAGCGCTGCTCCCTGCTTTTAGGCTCGGGTTCATGCATATACTTCCAGCCAGCTGTCAACGGCAAGCTCATGAGAATGCTCTCGACTCTTGAGCCCGGTGTGTTAAGACCGAATGCTGTGCCGCGATCGTGCACAAGGTTGAACTCGACGTACTTGCCACGGCGCAGTTGCTGCCAGTCTTTCTCTGCCTCGGTGTAAGGCATGTCCTTTCGCTTTTCGATAATGGGGATGTAGGATGGGAGGAATGCCTTCAGACAGTCTTGGACGAACGAAAATGTGTTCTCGCGATCGCGTTCCGTTTCGTCAAGATCATCGAAGAAGATGCCGCCAATACCACGGGCCTCGCCCCGGTGCTTGTTATAAAAGTACTCGTCACACCACTTCTTGAATCGTGGGTAGTATTCCTTATCGTGAGCATCGCAAGCGGCCTTGATCGTTTTGTGAAAGTGTATCGCATCCTCATCGAAGAGGTATGAAGGTGTCAAATCACAACCACCGCCAAACCACCAAGCCTGAGATGTGCCATCGGGGTTGGCCGTTTCGAAGTATCTGTAGTTAAGGTGTACCGTTGGGGCCATAGGGTTGTAAGGGTGAAGAACCATGCTGAGGCCTGCAGCAAAGAAGTCGATTGATTCCATGTTAGGGTCCATGGTCTTGTGGTTGGCCCGCATCTTCTCAATGGCAGGCTTAGGAAGCGAGCCGTAGACGACGCTCACACCGAGACCAGCCTTCTCGAAGACGTTTCCCTCTTGGAGAACGCAGGTGGTACCGCCTCCCCCGTTGGGACGCTCCCATTCATCCTTGCGAAACTTTTTGCCGTCAACTCTCTCGAGTTCGGCAACGATCTGGGCTTGTTGCTCCCGAATAAACTTTTCCATGCGTAGTCGCATAGGTGAATCCTCGGTGACGCCCGACTCGCGCTTCTTCTGGGCATCGCGGTCGGCAAGGGTGGAAGGATCGGCGTTGACGGGTTCGATTTCAGCCTGTGATTATTGTGTTCAGTGACTAACTCTCTCACTGACTGGGAGGTGTTTTGTACCATCTTGTAGGCTACGGGGGCAGCTGCGCCAAGGGCAACAGCAGCGAGCCACAGCGTAGAGGAGTTAGAGCAAGTTGATCGAGAAGTTTTGGGGCCGGTAGAACTAGACAGCCAGCGTCTCGGAGAAGCGAATTGAGTTCTTGATAAGCGTGCGGAAGGAGAAGCAAGCTGTGCAGCAAAGCGCTGGGTAGGCCGTCTGGCAGCCATGACGATATTATATATTCGACCCGAGGACCCAGAAAAGGGTGACGGCAAAATGAGGCTCAAGGCCGAGAACGAGAACGAAAATGAGAAGAAGAGAAGAGAAGAGACGATGATCAGGCGTTTCGAATGAGGCCACTTGAAGGATAAGGCCAGGGTCTGTCCGACAGAAGAAAGGATTAGAACAACCTGAGAACTCGGGTGATAGTCAAAATCGAATGTTCGGCAATTGGCTTCTTTGAGTGGAAGTCTTGGCAACTGCTTTACCCAATAGCCCGGTAAATAAATACTAACCTACTAGCATTATCCGTCTCTCCTTTTCGACCTACTACCTAGGTAGGTGGGTAGGTCACATATGTGGAGCGGAGCAGAACAACTCACGGCCGGTGCCGAGGGGGGTCAAAATCGACGCACCATTTGGTCGTACTAAAACAAGCCATCGTAGCTCCGTTCCACAGATCACGAACCGTTGAGATCTCCTCAAGGCTCTTGTGTTCTAAAACGGGAGGTAATCCAGAGACTTTGATGTTTGTAAGAGCACGACTCTTCTATTCCGGTGAGTCCAGTAGTGGATATATCTTTCTATGCAGTTGCTAACGTTGGCTGAAAGACTTTCACTTCTTTGCCAGCTTCAGCTTTGTTATGCTTAAAGTGATAGCTTAAATGGAGCTGATAATCAGATATCTCAAGTGGTGTCGATGACTTTGACGACGGGAAAGCAAGGGGCTTCCCTTTCCTGACTAGAACGTCGGAATACATTAGGCTTCTGACAGGTAGGTAGGTGTCCTGAGATTTATAGCATTCGTGCTTTGAGTATTATAAGTTGTCGAAACGTGCTTCGATGTCTGGCTATTGAAGCCGACATCCATTTATACCTAGATTTGAAAATTTGAAAGGCTTCAAGCGGTCGCGAAGAGGCGACCGATCGACTGGTGTCTAAATTCGGGTAGTAATGAGTTTTGGAAGCCGACAAGCCTCAGCTAATCAAGTCCATGCCCAGAGTAGGTACCTAGGTAACTACTACTCAGAGTTTCTGATCCGTATCATAAAATAATATGGACACTCACAACAACAGTGAACCCTGACAGCTGCAAGTCGCTGGACGTGGGGAAACAGGTACTACTATCAACAAGTACTACCGACCTAGGTACGTACTCAGGTGCTTAGGTATTAAGTACCTTGGTTGCACTCTACCTGCCTGGTCTACAACAGCCTTGACAATGATAGGTAGACTTTCCCAGATAGATACCTAGTACTGTAGGTTAGAGTTGAAACCACTTACTTGAGTACCTAGCGTTGATAATCAGGCCCATCAAATCCTGACAGTCTTTGATATTTATTGGCTTAGTACCTACCTAGTCACTCGTTGATAACTCAAGACTGTTTTCCAGTCCTTCCAAACTTCCCTCCCGCTTGACCCTGTGACGATACAGTGCGACGTGACATGCTGCTTCCCCGCCATTGTTGCCTCGCGGGGCCTCTTGTGATTCACCGAGCATGACGAAGCTAAGCTATTTATAGTTTAGCCAGGTAGCCCCGCGCGCATGTCCAGTCAGTGTGAGTGAGGTTGGGTGCTCGTGCTTGAGGTGTCCTGCTGCCACTTGGCTGCCTAGGTGAGCTGCAGCCTGGATACTGATGTGCTGTAGGTGCCTATCTCACCTATGGGACTTCCATCGTACTGCCCCTCCACTGCTGCCTCCCATGGAAGTCAACTCTGGACTGGCCGACCGCTCATCTGTACCTAGTACCGTGTCTGTGTCACTGCCACCTTCTGTCACTCTATGCATTTCCTCACCTACTTCTTCTGCCTGACGCAAGCAAACCGTAACCTAATTCTTTTTTCTTATCTCCATCCCGCGGTCGTCATTCCCTCTTCCTTTCTTTTTCCTCATTCAAAACCTTTTGGCTTTCCCTACCTCGAGACAACCGTCATCGCGACTTTCGGATTCCACTCTTGATCTAACACTTACCGCCTCTACTGATCAACAACCACCACCGTCAATATGCGTAGCAAGTTCAAGGACGAGCACCCCTTTGAGAAGCGTAAGGCTGAGGCCGAGCGCATTCGACAGAAGTACGCTGACCGTATTCCGGTATGTATTTTCGCGATCGATATTTTCTCTACTTTTCGACCTCAACCTCTACTTCCACCCGACAACGAAACTGGGGGCGCTTGTCCTTGCCCAGTGACCGCTTTTCGACCTCTATCTCTCTCGCCCAACAGCATGCTGATATGCTTCATATAGGTCATCTGCGAAAAGGTCGAGAAGAGCGATATCGCCACCATTGACAAGAAGAAGTATCTGGTCCCTGCCGATTTGACCGTCGGCCAGTTTGTCTACGTCATCCGCAAGCGAATCAAGCTGTCTCCCGAGAAGGCCATCTTCATCTTCGTCGACGAGGTTCTTCCTCCAACAGCTGCCTTGATGAGCAGCATCTACGAAGAGCACAAGGACGAGGACGGGTATGGTTTCCGATCAATATGAAAGAAAGACGAGTTACTAACATGGGCACCTGTAGCTTCCTCTATATTACCTACTCCGGCGAGAACACCTTCGGCGAGGCGTAAGGACAATGGTGTGGGATGGGATTTCTTTTCCGAGCCGGGAAAAGAAGGCGTTACGGTCGTGTTTTGGGTCACTATTTTGATGATCACTGGTTATGTTCTTCTCAACTTTCAGAGTCCAGAGACTGGGCTCCGACGGAGTGCTTATTGCTCTTCATGGTAACAATATATGTTTGACGCTGTCCGCCTGACAACGGCCACAAGTTGTAACGCTCATCACAGTCTTCTAAATTGCCCAATCCATTTGGCAATATCTCCAGTGACTCCCGTTGTCAACTTCTCTGCCGATAGTAGATACCTGTACAGATACGAATTGCACAAGCATGACAGTCTAATAGCCTCACAAGTACGGCGGTCATGGGTAAGTCAAACTTTTCGCGACCAATGATAGGTACGTAGGCTATCAGAGCCATCAGCTGACCAGCTCAGATGTATCAGTAGAGCTAACACGACATGTAATTGACTAGTTTGTTAGATTGTAATGTATCAAAGATCTCAACTGTCTATAT
The DNA here is from genome assembly GCA_004367475.1 of Fusarium camptoceras. Classification (NCBI taxonomy): domain Eukaryota; kingdom Fungi; phylum Ascomycota; class Sordariomycetes; order Hypocreales; family Nectriaceae; genus Fusarium; species Fusarium camptoceras. The sequence continues at coordinate 1,810 of QGED01000222.1, read as the reverse complement.
CAGGGTTGTCACTGATAAGAGACCATGTTCCAGCAATTAAACTAAGAGAAACCCCTCGGAGAATCCATCCGGACACATGCCTAGGTAGGTCAGGCAACTTTCAAAGCTTTCAAAAATCGCAGGTCTTGATGCCACTACTCATACTTCACGCGATTCCTTTGTTGAAAATCATGACGGCGTAACGGAATGACCCAGTGGCGTACCCCCGTCTCATCGCGCGAAAAGATTGTAAGAAGGCAATTCCGTCACGGCCTTGGGTAAATGCAAATGTCCAAAGAGATGGGTTTTGTACGAGTGACCATGTAATATCCCTAGAAGACAGAAACATAAGGCCGGCGCTTGGGGGTAAAGTAGCGATCTTACGTACCACGTCTTTTGAACTTGTTGACTGATGTCTTTTGGGTCGGCGAACATCGCAAGCCCAGCTTGTCTAGCCAAATCAAGATAGCCCTGCTGGGTACAGAGAGGTGGGAGGAGCATACCATCTGCGTTCCATCTAAGCTCAAGAATACGAGTGTCTTGTGTGGAACTTTACCTTCAATGGGTTTGATGTCGTTGGTGAATATTGTGTCGTCCAGATTTTCGGCCTTGAACCAGTCCGCCAAAACCAGCTTGCCCCCAGGCTTGAGGACTTTCATCACATTCCTAAAAAACAAGGCCTTGTCTGGGAAGTGACTGAGTGCTTCACTTATCCAGACTGCGTCGAAAGAACCTTGTTGGTCAGCGAAGAAGTCGCCCATTTTTTCGGCATCAAGTTCGAGGAACTTGACTCGTCCATCGCCGAGTTTAACAAAGCCATCACCATTTGAGGTAGCGGGCGTGGAAACTTCATTCTCGAGAGCCGCCTTGGTCAAGCGGTTCGCTATCTCAACTTGCTTTGTGGAGATGGTGATCCCAGTCACAGAGCTACCATGCTTGGATGCAAGATGGCGAGAAGTCCCGCCGATACCGCATCCTACGTCAAGGACTGAGCTCTTGGGAGGAAGCTTGGAAATATCGAGAAGCAGCTGAATAAGATTCGCCTGAGCTTCCTCCTTTGTCTGTGTAGCTTCAGATTCTGGTGTTGGCCAGTACCCGTGATGAATGTGCTCGCCCCTGGTAAGGTAAGCAGATCGTTCGATATAATTCTCGAAAGAGCATCAAACTTAGCACTCAGGCACGCACCACAAACTCAGATAATAGTCGCTAGCAAGGTCGTAGTGGAGTTTAATCCTGTCCTTGAGGACCTGCATGGTTGAGTGAGCAAGGCCTAATGGAGTGTCATACTGTTTGCTCAAGTCGGTCGCTTGCTCTGCCATGACAGCACACATGTCCAACATATAGCTGAATGGTCGACGGGGAAGATTAAATGGGATCTATAATCAAAGTAGCGATAGTGTTCGAGGTGAATGTATGAGCGGCAGCTTAAACGGGTTGACAACGAGGAGGGAATTGCCCTTTACCCCGCGGTGACTGCAGGGTGACACAATCGTTACCTCCATATCGTCTGTATCTCTAAGGACTTCTTTGAGATCCATGTTAGATAGTGCCATGCAGTAAGATGGGTGCGATTGCGAGTAAGTGACTACTTGTGACATTCTTGGGTGTAGTTTTTTCTCTCCCTCTTTTTTTTTTTTTTTT
>QGED01000221.1:0-63798 GCA_004367475.1 Fusarium camptoceras | reverse complement strand
CCCCCTTCCTCCTCCTCCTCGCTTTTCCCTTCCTACCGCCCCTCCAAATTAGTAAAAATCCTGAACCATGAAGGAAAAACTGACCTAGAAAAAAAAAGGTGAAGCCATCGCCCTCCCCAGAGTGATCGGAATTGAGTCATCCGGTCCAAAGGACCGAACGCCGCGTATCGCACTTCAGTTTTTCCCAAAACGAGCCTCGCAAAGACTTCCCATAGAGACAACTGCTCAAGCAGCAGCTCTGAGATTTCTGATGTCTTTTGCAGACGTACATTGACGCCAGACCGTTACCGGCAGACCAGACCGATCCCGCTAAAAGGCAGGCGGTGGTGAGGTTGAGGCTTACTCCGAATTTCCCACATGCGTAAATAATGAATGAGAGATTATGGAAATCTCTCTGTTTGTAGCATGGAAACGCAGCGTTGGGGAGGGCGATGGGCTTGAGGAAAGAGGGAAGATTTCGTGAGGGGGAAGGGTTTTTATGGTGGGCTTTTTTGCTAGCCGAGATTGGGCCGGTGGGGCAGGCTGTATAGGGTATCTGTCAACACTGCAAAATGGCTCTATGTGCTGCGAATACGTGGATTGTCTTAAAAACTCAAGGCTGTGAATAAAAAGCTACAATGATTAAGAATAGCTTCAGCTTCTATTGATTTTATTAATGCGCGGATGCGTTGATGTTTGAGTTCTGCTCATCTCTCGACCTACAGCAAGTGATGGCACAACTGTGGAAGCAGAGTTTATTCAAGGTTGGCAGTTTGACTTTTGTTATTTCTCCATAACTTTTGTATCTGTCGTCGTCTGTGGTGCGTACATCCTAGGACTATTCACTTGAGAATCATGATTTGACACCGCTTTGAAGCATGTGCACTAAAACCCTGAATAATTCCTGCTCATTGCCAACGTCTCCCTTGAGGCCAAAAAGGCAAAATGAAACTCAGTAAACTCAACAGTGGAAAATAGACTAATATCGCAAATGTGCAAAATCTATCATTTCGGGAGGACTCGTCCATACTAGTCTAAATAACTAAACAATTGCGGCTTATATCCGCTCGCAAGAACGGCTCTAGCATGATGAGACTATTAAATCCTTAAATCCTTAAACCATAAACCCACGCGATTACGCTTCCAATTCACCAAGACCCCTGGAACCGCTCAATCAGATACGTATTTAAGCCTCATGTGACATTCACCCACTCTAAACTCAAATTACTCTGCGGAGAATCTCGTCCAACTGAATCAGTGAAATGATCCTGATCCTTCGCCTTCGGCTATTCCTTATGTTGAGGATCAGCTGAATGTCAATAGAAAGATACAAAGTTTCCTGTCCCTCATATTGTGACCGTCATTCGCGCATTCTCTTTCATCACGGGCTTTCCCTACTTTACAAGTCCTTGTGGCCCTGCCGCTGTTTCGATCGTTGCTAGCTCTTGCGAGGTTATCACAACTTCTGTCCAAAGTACTACGACAGCTATTGCTGAGAGTTCTATTGCTGATTCGATAATGCCTATTTAATGTAATCGCTTGGTTAAAGTTCCCTTTAATCCGGATGGAAGGATTCCTTAAAGGACCAGTCAGACTTTCTGATAGACGTGATCCGGCACTTGTAGCCAATCAGAATAGGTAGGCTGTGTAGGTCTCGACTAGAGGTCTTTTTCTAGGTGTTATCGGCGTCTGCGAAGTATCTTTGTCGACGTGCCGATTTCTCTCAATTTTTGGTTGTTTATAACGAATTTAACTATGACAAGAATATTTAGTCAACAATTCAATATTAAGAGAAGTAATTTAAGGACTTCAGCTTCAACTGCCGACATCTTGTCGTATGACGTAAATCCAATGTAACCCCGACCCTGAACGCCAAGAACGGTCTAGAACAAATATGCTGAGTCAGGCATCCAAAGGGTGGCAAACTCCATTGGACCCCTAGAACTAAAACAGAAATCCCCCTCCTCCTGGACCAAGTCCCATATTATCCCTTTCAGCCATCTCAGGCTCTCAGCACAGCATTATGGCTCCCCAGAAGCCACAGCCGCTGTCCACTCCAGGTCAGAAGCCCAATTCGGCTGTTCAGCTGGCGAGGCTGCCCGGATCGGTCCGGAAGGCTGGATTCGTCCCCGCTTGCGAACCCTGTCGGAAGCGTAAGAAAAAGGTTCGATCTCATATCATTTCATTTCATTCTATCTTATCTTTATCTGAAGTGAAAGATTGAATGTGCATATGCTGTTTCTACACTATCCAGTGCTGACAATAACTTGTGCAACAAGAGATTTCAAAATAACTAACGCCCTTTGGTGACGCAGTGTGACCGCAGTCGCCCATCATGTGTAAAATGTACCGAACGCGGTTTTGTATGCGAATATCCGGACGAGCCCGAAACACCGCTTTCTTCAGTCCAACTTGAACGCTTGGCCAGACTGAGCCATGACCCAAACGCGCTTTCTGAGCTGTTAGCCACGTTGCCGTATTTTGACGCGTTGGAGCTGTTTGAGATGTTTCGAAAGATGCCAAGAGACGCGTCTACTTCGTTCAGTGCCGGCACACCGGAATCATTGGCTTCAACTTCTTCGAGATCCGCTTCCTCAGGGACGCTGCTTCCTACCCGGCCGCCTTCGCCTGTGCTGTATAATCCTGTGGGAAGCCTTTTACCGCCCGCATCGAATCCGATGGAGCAGGAGCTCATGGTTCGACATTCGATTGCGTATCCTGTTCTGATGCCAATCGCTGTTAATTCTTTGCCTCTGGAGAAACTCCTAGCTCCGCGGAAACCTGAGATGCTGCGAGGACGACTTCTGCTCAATGATGTGAATTCCCCAAAATCGGCTGATGAGGTTGTGACGAATGGTGACAACGATGAGTGTTTTGATGACTGGTGTAATAACCTGTCGCATGTGACACAGTCGCATATCAGACTTCTCCATCAGGTCGACATAACTCTCTGGACAGAATTTCCAATTCCCAACGATATCGCGATCCGGGTAATTGCGCTTTATTTGAACAACGACTATCCAGTCCTTCCTCTCTTCGATGCGGATTTATTTCTTCTAGATCTTTCTCGAAATCAACCATATTTCTGTTCTCGGCTGTTAGTTTCGGCCCTTTTAGCGTGGGCTTGTGTAAGTCAACCTTACCACACGGCTAACTGAAAGCTGACCACGAGTTCGGCTTGTAGCAAGCCTACACACCCTTACACCCCAAAGCAGCGTCCTGGGGTTCGCTTTTCTTTCTTGACGCACAAGCTCAATGGAATGACTTGGGCTACCATGAATCTGTGACGCTATCGAACATATCCGCCTTGCAGCTTCTATGCATGACAGCCGTGACACATGGGCAAGATGAAATGGCGCTGGTGTTTCTCAATAAAGGTCTTGAGCTGGCGAGGATAATGGGTCTGTTGAATGTGGATCCACAATCGCAGTCTGCAGCGGCTTGGCTTCATGGGTATCCGGACTGGCAGAAGGCTGCATCGTATACGGCATGGGGCACTTTCAACTGGGCTTCGTAAGTCTGTTTTGTTCTGTGATTGGGTGATGCTGACATGTCGGATGTAGCGTATTTGCGCTGCACTATCACAAGATCGAAGTCGAGATTCCACCCGGGTTGATGATGCCTGGAGATATCGACCTTGCTCTTGCCGATCAACTGAGTGTCGCCTTGCCACTCCCAGAGAACGTCGAGGTCTTTCGGGCGATGTGCAAACTGTGGTCGTTGTTTGCTCCAGTTGCTAGGATATACTACGGGCCAGACTCAGAAGTATTCCTGAAGCAGACCGCAGCTCTAGAGTATGTCGAAGGTACCTACCGTCAACTGCTCGCATGGGCGGATGGGCTGCCCCTCAGACTGGTCCGGCAACCCGGCAGCAGTCATGCCGTGTATCTCATGCAGTAAGACTATATCTCATAGTTCATGTTTTCAGGACTGACTGGAGCAGCATATACCTTCATGCTATAATCACAGACCTTTTCCGTCCCTTCTTACGTTGCCCAGACCTCTCATCTGCCCCGCTCCAAACATTCGCTGCAGATCGCGCGAATCCTCAAGCAGTCTATCATGTCTCCATCCGCCAAATGAAGCGCCTCCTGCTCTCGTACCGTCTGGAATTCCAACTTGAAGCCCTTTCTGTGCTGTGGCAGACTGGTGTGATATACGTTGCCAATGCAACCATCCGTGTAGACTACCACAACAAAGACGAAATGCAATTCTTCGTCAACCTTTGCGTAGCCGGTCTTGAAGAGCTCTTCATGTCGTACAAGGTCTTTGGCTCTATAACCAAAGGTATAATGCGAATGGCGATTCGACAGGGTAGCATGGAGCAAACACAAGTGCGGCGTGTAAGAAGAAGGCTGAAGGAGACTGAACAGGGGCTCATGACTGATGATCGAAGAACGGATGAGATAATGGCCAGCTGGATAGTCGACCTAGACCTAGCCGTGACGAATTCCGATGAGGCGCAGGGAGGTAGACTTGCGAAAGAGTTTGACCAGCTGAGCGTTGACTCGTGATGAGGGTGACTAGATAATCCGCGGTATCGGATGTGTTTGAACGAGTAGCGTCTTGCCTCTTAAAAAGCGATAAGGGAAGAGGGATATAATAAAGACCGATAACTCCCCACAAACAGATTCAAAATCAACTCCGGCTGTGAACTTCTAATAAAGCACGGGTTTCCAGGATGTTGTATTATCGATAACTGCTGCTCCTTGTTGATGCCGAGTCTCGACTCACGGTGAGATTCTTACGTGAGATTCTCTTGTTTTGGACAAGACCGCACACGTTGCACAGGAGGCCTGCACCGACGGAGTTGCTTCGCCAACGAGGTGTTTCTGTGACACCACATAGATGGCAGCGTTTTACTCCCGGGGTTGGATCATCGGTTGTCTGGTGTGTGTGTTAGAAAAAAAAGTCACGCTGAAGGAAATGTGAATTTCACTTTTTTGCTACTCCGATGAGATCTTGACGAGTGAGATCGCGATGATAGCTTGACTTCAGCTCGCGAGCTTGGTGTCTTGGATGTGTCTGAAGTTGTCGCAGGTGAAGAGGACGATTCTGCTGCCTCAGCCGGGGGTTGCAGCTGTGTGTATGATTGGTCATGGCGTTCAAAGTATCCAAATTGGGATAAATCGTACTCGCAATCTTCGAGAACCTTTTTATTATCAAGTCAAATTAGAAGAATCTGCCTTTTCGGGGCGTGAAGCATACGTTTTGAAGCTCTGTTGTGTCAAACGTGTCGAATGAGTGGGCACTCGGCGGTAAAAAGAAATTGCTGCTACTAGGCATTTTAAAGGACGCGCCCAACCAAAGAGAGCCTATTACAACGGCGCTGTAACGGTAACGTAACGTAACGGTAATGGTAAAAAGTGAAAATAGCTAGGTATGGACAGGTCGATCGAGATTAGTTGAAAAGGTGAGGGAGGTTACGAGTACTGTCCTTAGTGAGATTTTGAGATAAAGAATTCCACCTCCTCAAAATCCATCGCCGATGTGCAGACGCGCATGTGGTTGGACAGATCGACGCTGATGTCATTTTCGGCACGAGGTAGAAACTTGACCAACCAGAGCGGGCCGGACCTCCGCTAGCTCATCCACAGGGCAAGAATTGACTTTCAGGGTCTCAAGCTGACCAATTGGCGAGCAGTGAAGCTCCGCTGCTAAATAATCTACCCCAGATGCCTTTTTCCTTGGTGGTGGATGAATACAGTAAAGAGCTCGCCTTACCGTACGTGGAAGAGAAAATGCAGGTCATTGGTAAAAGGAAGGTTCCGGTTACGTGGCCCGACGCTAGAATCTTCCCCAAGACGTTACAGTTGCAGTACTGTATCTCAGGGTCCAACTTCTATGGACCTTGATGCCTGTCATTGTAGGACCATTTTGCCCGGGAAAAGTGGTGATCTTTTCTGGAATAAGCTATCGTTCTGGATTTCTGGAGGTTCCATGCAGAGATCTGCATATTAGAGTTTTCCATAGAAAAGAACGAGTTGTGAAGAAATTTCCATCAGAGTCATTTCGCGGATGAGAATTACAACCGCGTCTGGCGATTACTACGTGGAAATTCATGTTTATTAGAAACCCCTAAGAGACAAAAAGAAGATATATACCAAACTCCAGCTTCCAAACCCTTACTCCGTTGACAAAGAGAAATATGAGTAGCTCTTGATGGTCAAGACCAGGCACTGTCAGTAGTAGACGTCGTGTCACCCCGGCTGGACTGGACCAAATATTTTCGCACAGCCCTCTTGGAGTTCAACAGTCCGCAAACATTGCAGAACACTCGACTTCCAAAGCCCGACTCCTGCCATCGTGGTGAATCAGCCACGCCGCAGAGATAGCATCGCTTCGACTTTCTCCTCGTTGAGCTCCCCCCAACTGAAGACGTAGAGTTCGTGGTGCTCTGTCGCGATAGGCGCTTTGGTCGACGACCTGGTCGCTTGGGTGTTTCGGTATCAGTCAACAGTGGTGTAGCTCGTAGCGCATCGCTAAGCGCATTAGTAATATTGTTGGCGAAATCGATGGTGGCTTCATCAATGGACGAAGGGTTGTTCAGGAATTGGTCTATGTCGTGTGACTGTGCAAGTTGTCGTAGCGCATGCGCATCTTGTAAGAGCTTTGTCTGCAATCAAAGGTTACAAGATGTTTTGGTGTTATATCAAGAAACAATATCTCGTACCGTATGAATTAGGTTTGTGTCGGCATTGGCATTGGTGGGGGCTCGTGGGAGGAAGAAGTTCCTGGACTCGGCCAGGGTTTCACCTGCTGAAGGAATCATTGAGCGAGTGTTTGTATGTAAGCGACTGTCACTGTGCACGAGCTTGGCGATGAGGTGTCACCCACGATGGAGTGACAAGAGCAAGAATATTAAAGTTACGGCGATGACACGGGAAAGAAGGAGAGAAAAACCGAGGGTTATCGCGAGATTTTGAAGATGCCGCTTGGACAAATTCCGATCCTCGGATCCTGGGCCGTTTAGAGAGATCGAAACTTGACGTCAGAATCGGAGGTCGGCGAACCACACGTGGGCCAATCATGTGCATTAGCGGACGGCTGATGGGTCTTAGTGCAGGGGTCACGGCATCAAGGGGAATTAAGCACGACCAATAATAGAATATTGCATCTGGTTGGCAACTCTCTTCTCTTCAGGTATGGAGTGGCCGCAACGATACAGTAGTGCCAAGTCAAAATCAGGCCATGTTCCAGACATTCGGATCACTGGGGTATCCTGGGGTTATCTCTGAGTGTTTTGACACAGTTCAAGTAGCTACGTCATAACTGTCTTTCAGTAAGCCTGCCCGCACAAACCACTTCTCTCTGGCGGTGAACGTGTATAGAGCGGTAAAGGAAGGGTGAGGACAGGCGGTGATGGTTACTGCCAGAAATACAAATTATGATCGAAATGTTCCTGAATAGCTCCAGATGGAGCGTTTTCAGGGTCCAGATCGTTCTAGGGTCTTATCGCAGATCTTCTCATAAGGGTCCATGCAGGGTGTGAAATGGGGAGTAGAAATAGTTGGCGATGATGGCTTCCTGGCTGGTTTATACTGATCGAGACCGGCACGTGACCTATACGAGGATGTGCATCGGCAGTGCGACCAGGAGGGGAATCTTGAGTTGAAAATGATGTACCATATTGGATTACATTGCGATTTCTCCCCTGAAAGATGGAATATGTCGTTGTAAATCGTAAGGAATTTAACAAGTAAGTGATGTCTGATGAAAGGAACACAAGATCGTATCACGGGATACCCTGTAGACATGACATCATCAGACCGGCTCTGGGAGGGTTCGAATAAGTGCAAGAGGTAAAAGATTACAGTACTGTTTCGGTTCATATGTGTATATATATATATGCTTTGAAATGTATTCAAGATAAATACCCGCTACATTAATTACTGTTGCAATCAGAATCGGAGTCGGACTTGGAAATATTAGTCATCGGACTTGAATATCGGAGTAAGCTAGCTTCCGAATGGGGTAACTCTCGGTGTCCTCCGCAACAAGAAGTGATCTGGATACAAAACTGAATGACAGGTATTCTATAGAGATCACCTTGGCAGTAGCTGATTACAGAATCGGGCTTAAGTATAGGGACATACATGGTATTTGAGATTCCTGTGTTCGCATTAATGTAGCAAACCTTGACTCGGAAATAGTTACTCTGCCAGTCTGCCGTGAGAATGCCAGATATGGAGCAGATGTCAATTCAATGAAGGCTCAGTTCAAGAAATAGGCTTGCAGTATTACAGGTATTGTTCCTATCAAATAACTATCGCAGTATCGGTAGCGTGTTGATGAACAATGTCCTGTGTTTGGTCCGACAGAAGGTCTCAGTCGGACTTCGTGATCGGAATCGGACATGTCAAACAGCCCTGTAGAATAGAAAAGCTGGTTGTATTTCCCTAATAGTCCAACCAAATAAATAGAATACACCCTGCCTCTTTTCTATTTACACTCTCGTCGCTCTCTCATACCAGATCCGGAAACACTCCCAGCACCATGCCTCGCGCTCCATCAACACGCCCAACAGCTCGGCGAAAAGGTACACAGTCCTCTTTCCCTTTTCAGGCGTGTATATATAGATTGGTATGCTGAGTCCGTCTGATAGATCCCGCCTGCGGAACCTGTCGCAAGAAGTGTCGAAAATGCGATCGCAAACGTCCTATCTGCGATAGGTGCCGTATCAAGGGCCTTCCTTGCGAGGGATATCCGCCGAGATTTCAGTTCCAGGAGAATTTAACCGTATCCGCGGATAATGGCACACCACAAGTCGCAACTCCGGATAGTACTGTCGATCTGTCAGTAGGGGCAAATGTGTCTCCCCAGAGCTCATTGTCAGGATATGAACCGTTTGAGGCGGACTTGACATCCTTTTATGCTGATGAGTTGCAATTTGACACTTCTGACCTCGCTCTGCTATCGCCTTTATCGATCCCTACGCCTGATCTGACGCCTGGATTCTCTCCCCTCAAAATATCGCCCATGCCTGTCAGCTTCGCAGCAGCAGACATCGGGCCAGATCTCGAGAGCGATATCGTTACAAATCAGCATACTATCAACCACTGTAAGATTCCTGAGCTCTCACAGCCCCTTTCGCTAAAATGCCTTGCAGTCGATTTCATACTAAGCGAGCAATTGACTATCCAAGTTCCTGGCTTGAGCAATCCCTTCCGGGAATATGTCCTTCCACTTGCTTATCAGCACCAAGGTGTCCTTCACGCGCTCCTTGGACTGTCGTTGAGTCACATGTATAATAGTGGGTTATATAGTGACCAAGGATTGGAAAGTCTTTCGATGGGGTATAGACTCTCTGCGACGCGTTCGGTGGCGTCTTTAGCACAGAAAGGGGAGGTATCTGGGCTCACAACTGTCGAAGAAGAATATCTTCTGGCTATGGTGCTGTTACTTGTGCTACATGATGTACATTATCTCTCAGCCCTGTCCTTTGGAAGTCTTCACTGACCGACCTTTAGGTTTGCATATCAACTGTGTCAACCGATGGAGGCCACCTCAACGGCGTGTCATCCCTCTGCAAGAGAATGGCCACCCAAGCAGATATCCAATCATGCTCTGAAACAGTAAGGTTTCTTGTATCTGCGTTAGCATGGTATGTTCCCAGTCAATTATCTTGTCAGCGATACTGAAAGTCAAGGCTGGACATACTTCAAGGAATCACCGGCGCCGGACAGGTTTACCTTTCTGAACAAGTTCGAGAATACGTCCACGACCACGACAGTCTCCACCTTCACAGTCTAGCTGGCTGCCCACCTATCCTGTTTTCCAAGATGGGCCAAGTCCTCGCCACCGGAAAATCCTATCTCGCCGGAGGTGTCCTGCGGGAAGGGTTTGAGCAAGTGCTTGAGACTACTGAGCGATTCTTACAAACCTGGGATGCTGAACAGGCTGCTTATGCTACAGTTCATCATGAATGGAGACAGCTTGCTGAAGCTTATCGACACGTTTATCTTCTCCGAATTATGCGTCTTCCTGATCCTTTTGCAATCTCATGCGACGACCCCCGAATTCAGAGATCTGTTGCTGCCATTCTAGACATTTGCGCAGTTATGCCCAGAGATAACGTCTTTTACAAACACCTTCTGATTCCGCTGTTATTGGCCATGGAAAATACCCGCTCACCTCATCAGATGCAGTACGCCAGTTTATGCATCGAGGATATCAAGAGGACCACAGGCTTTCGGTATCACGCCATGACTGAAGTTTGGGAGGAGCGGCGGAGGAACTCTCCTGGCTTTTCTCACATTCTTTGGAAATAATTTGAGAGCCTGCCAGGTTCCTGTCTATAGGCCTGCCCTTAGTTCAGTCCCAAAATGACGACTGTTTCTTTGGCGGACCGACGTTCCGCTTTATCGGACTCGGAGTCGGATATGATGGTGTGAAGGAGTTACCCCATTTGGCTTGGTGTCGATCGAAACATAGAGTCTTGGCATTTACAAGACGAACATAAGAGTGGCCAATCTCCTTCATGGTATTTCAATGATAGAATATACTGCTCCCAGTTTATCACTTGTCTCCTTCTTATATAACTACTCAAGATCAAACTGTAGCACAATGGCAGCCCAGGAAAAGAACCTTGTTGAGTTGGAGAAGGCTTCCAAGCTGGCGAACGTCCCGCACTGCGAACAGTATGAGAGGATGATCTCAGGAATGCTGTTAGTAAAAAATATGAAATGTAAACTAGTAGACTTTACTGACTATTTCAGATACGACTCACTCATTCCCAAACTCACAAACGCCCGCCTCGCCGCTCGTAAAACAATGCACGAATACAACACCTGGTTCCCCTCAGGTGACGATCTAAACATCGAAAACATAACTCAAACCCGCGCCAAAATGCTCAAATCCTTCCTCGGCCACGTTGCAGACGATGAAGTCTTCATCGAGCCCCCTTTCAGGGTTGACTACGGCCCCAACATGTCTGTTGGCAAACGCTTCTACGCCAACTTCAACCTGACAGTTCTGGACTCTGCCATTGTCTCTATCGGCGATAGAGTTATGATTGGACCTAATGTTATGATATCGACAGCAACGCATGAGACGGAGGTTGCTAGTCGACGGGCTAATATTGAATATGCTTATCCGATTAGTATTGGAGATGATTGCTGGATTGGAGGTGGTGTGACGATCTTGCCGGGTGTTAAGATTGGAAAAGGCTGTACTATCGGGGCGAGTAGTGTTGTTACCAGGGATATTGAGGACTGGAGCGTTGCTGTTGGTTCGCCGGCGAGGGTTGTTAGGAAGGTGAAAGAGTTGGGGGAGTTTGAAGAGGATGTGAAGACAAATGGGGAGCATAATGGCGTTCCAGAATGATGCATCAAAAATAGAATTGCATTTTAGACTGAATTGTTGATTGCTCGTATACTTTATCATAATTCTTACCAGATAGATCAAGACCCTTCGATAGATATTCGTATCTCTATGATCCTTCTCCAGCATTCATTCCGTACTTGTAATGCCAACCTTCGCTTTGCATATCCATCCTGATCTTATACTGTGCCTCAGCGATTCTCAAAACATCCAAATCGATCTCGACAACCTCCATCTTCTCCTCGCCAACCTCGATCCTTCCCAACGGTCCCAAAATAGGCATGTTCACACAACTCAATCCTCCAGCGTTGCAAAACGCCACAGCGGCTGTGTTTTCAAAAGCGCGCGCCGTCAGAGCACAGTTTAGGAAGAGGCGCTCGGAATCAGGGTTTAGATCACCCCCTTCGTCACCTGCATCGCTCATGAACCAGTATGATGGGATGAGGATGATATCCGCGCCATCGTTGACGAGAGCTTTGAACGCTTCTGGGAAGGCGAGATCCCAACAGATCAGCATTCCAGCGCGTACAGGCTTTCCGTTGGCGTGTTTAAGTGGTGTATCAAATGCTACATGCGGCGTGTGCGTTGAGGATGTCAAGTGCGGTCGTTCAGGATGCCACAGATTCTTCTTCTGATACGAACTGCAAATTTCACCGGTTCCAGCCGCTAGAAAGTACGCCATGTTTCGTAGCTCTTCATCTTTGCTGTCGGGAACCTGGTGTACTTCACAGATTGTGCCAGGGACGATGTTGATGTTGAGTTCTTTAGCGAGAGCCTGGTATTTTGAGAGATAGGATGCTGATTCTTTGCTCGCCGAGACGAATTCGGGGTGTTCAGGGACCCATGATGTCAAGTGGAACTCTGGAAGGAGGGCAATGTCGGCGCCTTTTGATGCTGCGGCGCGAAGATGGGATTCTGCTTTGGCGAAGTTTTCTTGTAGGGCGATAGCCTGGATGAGTCAGCGAATGACATCAACGAGTATGTCATTTATGCATAACCAACCTTTGGCTCAAACTGTATAATAGCAATCTTGTAAACCGGCGCCATGTTGAAGTTTGTTTGTCCTCCTTGCTTTAGACAAAATGTCAACTTTTTTATGAAGAAACCGGGAGACACGGGAGTGGCAATGAATCTAGCGCGTTCGAATCTCCACTTCACATCAATTACCCTGTCTGTAATACGAGAAAAAAGAGGGAAACGTGCAATAAATAAACAAACATGAGGCCCATTCCTTCTCTATTTCTTTCTCCTTTTGGAACGTCTACCGCCATTATTTTTAGGCTCGACTGTTTGTGTGACACAAGATCGGAGCTGCCAATCAAGCTTCGGGTCTAACGTGAGGGGGGAAACGTGAGATCGACCTGCCAATTATGTCAAAACCCGATGGAGGGGTAATAAAAATGTAACTGATCGGTTTTTGGAATTGTGACATGGAACTGACGTCGAAGCATATGAGTAAGCGGGTTTGGATTTCTGCCCAAGAGAACCTTGATGGGTAGCCATTCAATGTCTGTCAATCAGATTGTCCGCCTCTAAGAATAATGACATCAACGGACAATTAACTCACTTGATTCAATGATATTCTGGGAATGGATAAATTATACATATTTCTATTCAAGTGAATTCATCATCTCCTTCTATGCCATGCTTGCTCCGCCAGGTATATACAATTTTACTCAAAAATATACAAAGAATCAATCCAAAGCTCAAGCCTTGCACATGCGCCCATCCTTAGCAACAGTCCAAACCTCACTGTTGACACCCCTCCAGTTATACAACAGACTCTTAGGATCCCACTTCTTCTTTACAGCCATAAGACGGTCCCAGTTAGTACCGTAGAAGACTTCCTTCCAATTGGGCTGGTTGAAGTCCGCCTCATTCATATAAGTGCCACTGCCGGGCGTCACAGCGATAAGCTGAGGCATGTACACTTCAGTAATCTTCTTCTGATCAGCTAGCATATCATCCCAACGCTTGACATCCCAGAGCGTGCCCATCTGCATCGACATAATGGCCTTGCGCCAAGCGGGAAGAACGGCGTTAGATACGCCCTTGGGAGCAATGAATGTGCCGCTGCTGCCGGCGAGGACGAGACCGCTGGAGAGGAGACTGCGGATGACCTTGCTGAAAGCGGCATTGTCATTCTCGAGGACGGAGCGGGGGATAAGACGACCGCCGTATTGAAATTGAGAGGACTCGATGTGGCCGTTGGGAAGAGGACCATTGTACAATTCGTAATGATCTCGGAAGCTCAATGTGCTGTAAGAAACGGTGTGCTTGAGGCCCTTCTGAGTAAGGTACTCAGTGAAAGGAGCAAGAACCTTGTCCCGAACGTAATCGCCGGTTGAGTTGGCGAGAGTGACAGGCTTAATGGAAAGACCAGCGCCAGTAACGAGGTAAACGACCGTAGGACCATGATCAACCATGGCAGGAAGGAGTTCATGAAACTTCTCAAGCGCAGCGTAATAAGCATCCTTATCAGACCCCGCGCCAAGTGTAAGGGTAGCACCACCAATGGTAGAAGTCTTGTGCGCCCTCACAGTCATCGATGTAACAATCGCAAAGTTACCGGCACCACCACCACTCAAAGCCCAGTACAAGTCGCTATTCTCAGTCGCAGACGCTCTCACTATACGGCCCGCAGCAGTGACGACTTCAAATTCGAGAGTATTGTCCGCGCCAAGACCGAAACTGGTGCTTAGTGGAGAGTGACCTCCGCCTAGAGTAAAGCCAGCAAGGCCAACGGTGGGACACTCGCCAGGAACACCAGTGAGACCGTTCGTGTTGGCAAACTCGACGGCTTCGGCGCCCTGTATACCCGCGCCTAGCTTGAACGCCGGACCCGAGTAGATCTTATCGGACCATTGAATGACCTCCTTGGACTTGAGATGGTGCGTCCAGATTGCTAGTGAGGCTGCGCCTGTGGAGCGACCAAAGTAGCTGGAATATTGTTAGCTATTGAGCTTATTTCCCAGTAGAGACGAGTCACGCACTCGTGTGCTGTGTTGCGAATGACTAGCCGAATATTGTTATCGTTGGCGAAGCGTACGGCGGCGGCTACTTGGCGCGCGTTGGAGACCCTGACGGCGTAGTTGGGATAATTTCCAATACGGCAGGGCTGACTTTGTGCCAAGAAAGGATCGCAGCTCTGGTTGGCGAAGAACTGTTGCATAACCGACGACGAGGATTCGATGCTGCAATCATGTTAGAACACTGAGCTGATAGAAGGTTGGCCAAGCTTAAGCTTACTGAGTCTCGGGTAGACCCCAAGCCTTCTGCAAGGCTGTACAAGCCTCCTCATCATATGTGGGATCGTGACAGGGAGAGCCGATGGGGACGGTTTTGATGAGAGCGCCATCAACGGTCTTGTTGAGGGAAGACCAAGCGTTGGTGGAGGGCCAGCAGGCGTCGCTAGGCATGCACCGGCATTTGGAGTTTGGACTAGCGCCTAAAACTGCTAGCGGTAGAAGCGCCAAGGAGAGAAGGGTCTTCATTGTAGCGGCTTGGCTTTTGAACGAGTGATGGACAGACAGACAGGAGTAGAGAGAGACCGGATGAAGTGGTATTTATTCTGGTTTAACAATTGCTATATGGTTACATCTGTAGGTTGACACATGCATGCATGAATGATCAGGATTCGAACCCTCAAGGGTCTCGACTAACATACTTTTTGACAGCTGTTGGTCGAGAAGCCCAAATGCAAGGGTCCCCGCTGGCCGAATAACCTTTCTGGGCAGGTCATGGTTCTATTTTTGACAGCCGAAGATGCAGGTCGGAGATTAGAGATGAAAATGAGACGAAGACCTCGGGAAGTGACCTTAATCACCTTGGCTCCTGTTCAAAGGACGGGAAGTGACCTTGGATCAGCGCAAGAAGCCGCGGAATGGATGCGGAAGAGAAGATCCTGGATAGCCACGTGCACTTGCATGTCGATCCGGAATATGGCAGCGATGATCGGTTCATAGCGAATTGGAGCAACATGCAGACTAGATTGCGAGTCAAGATGTATTGTATTGTTGGAGTATTCAGATAATTGAATGAGCTGAGTCAACAGGGATAGACCCAGAATGCAAAGAATGGATGGGAAGTCTTTGGTGGCTGGGTTCAGGGCTCTCTCCACTGATCGCTAAAAAGAAACTCATGCGCTGGGGGTTTCACCCGGAAGCACTGGACCCGACACTGTTGCCCGGGCCTGCATTGCATGATCCCCCAAGTCCTGATTACTCGGTCCTAATCTTTTGGGTATTTTTCGCAAGATCTTGGCATTCTTAATGAAATTCAGCCGAAGGCGACCCGAGACGAAAAGCCCTTGAAAACCGTCCTACTGGATATAACTGGGAGTAATGGATGAAAGTAACCGGGTCTGTCGCCCCCAAGCAAGCTAAGCTCAGGGGTTCAAACCTCCCCCACCGTTTGACGATTACAGGCCTTGACCTACTGCAGGAAAAAAAGGGGCGGGGAACGAAAGTGGGGGTGAACCAAGAGGCAAGATGGTCATTAAGAATCAAGAGGATTGGCCCTACGAAACACTTTCCCGAATTGACAAAGAACAGAAGCTAACGTCTGGAACTAAGTCGCTTATTTTATTTTATTTTATTCCGAATAAGTGGTTGAACCAAACTTCATTTTTTTAGTCAAGTGGCGCACTCAAGGCAGTAAGCATCCGCTGAGTTACCAAGACATTGGTAATTGGGATCAGGTCAGTAACAGTTGCAATGGATGCGTGGTCGCGCGCTTTTCTTGGTACTCTTCTTTGCTATTTACTACTTATCTTTCCTTTTCCATCGCTCACAGTTGGGATCAGCAAATAAACGCGATTTCCGCTATCAAATAAATATACATGAATAAATATTGCGGCAAGTCATATCGCCGTCCAATTGCCGTTGATGAAGCTGCAGCATTGACCAAATGAAGCCAGGGTATTGCTAACTGTTCATAACGTCACCAACCGCTCTAGTGATATGACAAACTCACCAGGAACATGTTATCCGTATATCCAGGTCAAATACGGTAAACTGTTCACCTACGTATGATTATTCAAGTAACCAGACAAGGTTAAGGACATGACAACCCTGAGTCGTTGTAGATCTGCGGGCCTTCGGGAATCGATCATCAGAGACGGCAGACGGCAAAAGTGGAAGAAGAAAAAAGTATGGGGCTTGTAGATCACCACGCTTTGGCCTCTTTTATGGGAGGGAAAAAAACGTGGAGACTGCACTCCACTGGTAATTGTACTGTAGATTGAGTCTTTGTAGTCACTTTGCCAATTTGGTCGTGTCTCACGATTCATTAAATTGAGAGCCCTCTCTTGGCTGCTCATCTACCTGAGAATCCTTCATCGATCTAGTTACACTTCCAAGCCCCTACCGGTAATCTAGGATGACATCCGATCATGTATATGTAACTAGCTAGTAGCCATTCCCTCTAGCCACTCTACAAACCTCACTAGACTCCACTGCTGGATCGTGGTATGTCCATGACTGATTCAGACTTTCCGTCTGTGCACGTCCGACCCTCAGGCTAAAGTGTGCTATGTGCACTCGATGGCTCTACTCACCAGACGTCTGGGTCAACCTGTTCAGCGCTGATCTCCCTACGGTCGGTATATATCCTCCCCATCCATCCTTCCCACCTGCCGTTAGAGGAAAGGGAGAAAAAGCAATGTTTGTCACTCCTTAACCACGTCTCGTATCTTGATATCAGATCTTGACTTTTCCTTTTGCTTGAAATGAAGCTTCTTCGGGGCATCCTTGCCTGCCTTTTGGCTGTGCCTTTGGCTTTGGCGGCCCTGGACCATGAGTCTGGTCAGATCTTGGGCACCCTGCCCACATGTGCGGTATGTATGAGCTTTTCTCTAGTATGCTGTGGTATAGTAGCTGACTGTCTTGTCTGTCCAGGCGAAATGTCTTGTCAACAACATCATGCAGTCAACGTGTGATCTTGATGATGTCAAATGCACTTGCACGAATGCACCTCTCCAAGCACAACTTGAGAAGTGCGTTTTGTCAGAATGCACCATCAAAGAAGCCCTATGTTAGCAACCTCTACACTCCCCTGTCGTCCATGTACTTACACTCGAGTCACCAGTCACCAAGAACACCACCATGAGCCTCTGCGGCGCCCCCGTTCGAAACATCAAACCCGAATTTGTCGCCCTCAACGATATTATGGGAGCCATATCGGGTGTTTTCTGCCTCGCCCGCTTCGGTACAAAGCTGGCTTATAAAATTCCCTTTGGCTTGGACGACCTGTTCATGATGATCACGATACTCGCCTCCATCCCGTGCATTACAATCAACTCTTATGGTCTTGCGCCAAATGGTATGGGCACTGATATTTGGACATTAACGCCCAAGCAAATTACAAACTTTGCCCGCAACTTTTATTCCATCGCCATCATGTACTTTGTTGTACAGACGGCGCTCAAGTTGACCATGCTCTTCTTCTTTCTTCGTATCTTTCCAACCAAGGGAGTAAGGAGGGCCCTGTGGTCGATGGTGGCGTTTACAACGGCCTATGGAACTACTTTTGTCCTTGTCACTATCTTTCAGTGCCAGCCCATTAGCTACTTTTGGACAAAGTGGGATCACGAGCATGAGGGCAAGTGTGCCAGTGTCAACGCTATTACCTGGTCTAGTGCTGCTATCAACATCGCCATGGATTTCTGGATTCTGGCCCTCCCACTTACTCAACTTAAGAAGATGAACCTGGACTGGAGGAAGAAGATTGCTGTTGGAATGATGTTCAGTATTGGTATTTTGTAGGTCCAGCCCAACTGTCTTTGTCTTGCCATCAGACTAACATGCATTCAGTGTCACAATCATGAGCATCTTCCGCCTCTACGCCACCATTATCGCCGGCCAGGATCCCCAGAACAACGCGACGTGGGAGTACCACGCCGTATCGAAATGGTCCACAATCGAATGCAACGTCGGTATCTGGTGCGCTTGCTTGCCTACCATCCGCATCCTTTTCGTCCGCCTCTTTCCTAAGGTTCTGGGTACATCCAAGCGGTACCTCAACTACGGCAGCAGCAAGAGCACCAAGCTGGAAAATACTGGCCAGAGCAGCAACAGCAAGAACGCAGATCGCCGGGCGGAGTTTTCCTTGGGCACAAGCTCAAAGGTCGGCAAGGCGCCGCGCGGAAAGGTCGATCCTGTTGGGATTACTTGCGACCGTACGTACGATGTCGAGTATGGCGATAACGATGAGACATATTTGGTTCATTTGAAGGATATCAATAGTCAGAAGAATGGTAATAGTGCCAATAGGTCAGCCGCTGATTCTTTGGAGTCGTTGTCGTAGTAGCGGCTTCTCGTCTAATTTTTAATTTATTCAAAAACATACATATACAAAAACAAATTAACAGATATTTGATTTATAAGGAATGAAATCTATCGAAAGTGGAATATATATCTCGAAAGGAATGAAGAAAAGTAGAAAGCAAACCGCTATTCTATACCCAGAACCTAGCCACCATATCCAACGCCCAATTATTCTTCACTAGGAAGTCAAAGAAAGTCCAATCAGTCTAGCTGAATCCACCAAGCACAGAGAGTTCCTTAAAAGCCACCGTTGGGGTTGGGGTTAGGGATGACCTTTCCACCCTGCTCGACGGGAGGAATGACAGAAACATCAGTCAAAGCAGCAAGCTCCTTGTGTCTTCGGAGGCTGAAGTCCTGGTTGTCAAAGTTCTGGTTGATAACACCAGTCATACCCGACTGACAGTGGTTACCATTCTGCTGAGGGCAGTAGTACCAAATAGGCTTTGTGTCTTCGACAACGATCTGGAAGACATCGGGAGCTTGGCCTTCCATGATGGGGAAGTTGAAGCCAGCGAAGAAACCGGAACCGTCAGCGAGAGGCTCGCAAGGCTCACCAAAGCTGGACTGGGCAACGGAATGGTTGGCGGGGAGGAAGTGCCATTCGACGATGTCGCCAATCTCAGCGACGACGTTGTCGGGGTCGAAGCGGAGACCGCCGAGACCGGCGTTGACGGAGTGGGTTACTCCGGTGAGGGTGACGGTCTTGTCGGGGTGTGAGCGAACGGTCTTGGAGGCCGGGGCTGCGAGGGCAGCAGAGGCGAGGAGAGAGATGGAGAAGATCTTGGAGAACATTTTGATTTGATGATGTAGATGAAGATGATTTTGCTGTTGTGGAAGTGAGAGAAGATGAGGTAGTACAAGTTGTTGTAAGTGAGAAGCTTGAATTGGTTGTTTGTGTTGTAGTGAAGTGATAGTGATGATGAGAATTGTCAACTGAGGGAAGATATCATGCCATTATATACAAATTAGAGCCTCCAAAGAAATATATTCTCATCATACAGAATATCAGCTTAACACTCTACCAGCATCTCACATCGCCTCACCTCACCTCAGCTGGGAATAGCAACAACTCAACTCAGCCCGACCAAGATTCCGGAACACTTTTCTCCCGAGACCTGTCAACTGTATGTTGCTCTTCTTTGATTGGTTCCAAGCCACTATAACTGGGCTTAGAAGCTGACATGCGGTATTCTCGGCATCGTCAGCGGGCTTTGGCACTAGCCCCCAGAACTGCGCCTCAATGTGCTTTGGAAAATCAGAATCTTATTTTTATCCAAGATTGAAAATTTGCATTGGATCTTTCGGTTTTGTTTTACCCTGACAGGTAGTGATCCTACGGGAGGAAGATATCCGGCTGTCGGAAGCTTACCCGTAGGACTTGTGCTGCACAACGTTTTAGCAGTCATCCGCCACATGATGATAGATTCATTGTGAACATTTGGTTGAAGAGCGGGGTATAATTCTACTTTCAGTGATGTCGGGAGTTGTGAGTAAGCCGACGATCAGCTTGGCAGTTCGTTAGATTACCACTTCCTTCGCCTTGGGACAATGTTCTCACTCAGCGGCGTTCCGCTCTTCTCAACGGCGATACCAAGATCCAAGTCCAATTTTGCGAAGTGCCGGACTCCGAACTGACTCTATTCCATCGGGGTCTAATGTGTAATCTTTTCCTTCTTGCAAGCAATGCGAGAGGCAACGAAAAGACGGCGACATGAACATGGCCCCCGTATTATAAGCATAAGACCACGTGTAAAAGAAAGAAAGCCACTCCAATTAGATGGTCTGTTTCTTTTACACAACATATGTTTGGGGTATTACTCAAGTCCTTCTCAGCGATGTGCATTTCTGTGGAAAAGGCGGAGTCAGCATACCAGATGAGATATCCAACGCACTTGATCCTTTGCCCGATATGCCGCCAATGAAGGGAGTCGTCAATGGTATTATTGCATTTGATATAGGAAAGCTGAGTTGTTGGCATGTTTTCAACCATATTTAGAAAGTGCAAGCCATGAAAATGAATTTGCGTAGTATTTATAGTCCGTCTACTGGGATAATCCCAGCAGCCACCTCCTCTTGCTTTAGCAGTTGACTTGGACTGCAGTTGTATTACTCTGCTGCTAATAGTCCCATTTCAAAATGCAGAAATCTTCCATCCCCCAGCAACGCCTCGCGCAACACAAAACGCCGCACAAGCAACCATATAAAACCCTCCAGCAAAAATAATCAACCTCTCATATCCGTTCTCCCCATCCAAAAGCGATCCAGCAATTGGTATTCCAACCAACGCTCCAAAGCTCGCAACAAAGTAAGCCATCCCGTTCGATTTTCCATAATCTTCAATCTTGCAGACTCGAGAAATACAGACTGGGGATAGACTAATTGCAGCGCCGGACCAAAAGCCAAAGAGTACGGAAAATGCCATTAACCGAGGGTGAGAGTCGCCTGCTGTGAGCCAGAGGGCCAGGACGAAGGCGCCGCATGACAGAGAAGTGAAAATCATGGTGTTGAAAGCACCGAAGCGGTCGGCTATGTAACCCGGCAAGACTCGTCCTGGTATAGCACCCGTGTTGAGAAGGACGTTGAGAAGGTATGCTTCTTGAGGAGCAAAACTATAAGCTAGAGCGTATGAGCACAGGTATGTGTATGGTATAAAAACTGCGAATTCAACAAGGAATATCGCGACAACGGTAACAGAGAAGTTCATATCCTTGAAAAGCCCAAAGTCTATGTATAACTTTGGCTTCGCGATCGGCGGGATTCGCTTCCGTAGACAGAGATTGGCAACAATGAGAAGACCGAGTGATAAGAATGCAATTACTCGGATCGCCCAGGGAAAGCCGATGCGCGGTGTGAGGTAGAGAATGATGAGTGAAAAGACAATGCCGCCAATACCGCCTGCTGAACATGCGACGCCTGTTGCAAAGGCTCGACGTTTGCAGAACCAGTGACCAATTGCTGATAAGCTGGGAGTGAAGATGAGTGATGAAGAGATACCGCCCAAGACGCCGAAAGAAAGCAGGAATTGATAGTAATCTATCAGGTTCAGCAATCAACGCCTGACTTCATATAGAGGTATTGTTACCTGTAGATAAACTCATAAATACCAGACAAAGGATAACACCAATTGATCCAGGCAATATCAAAACTCGTATATCATACGCATCAAAGATCGGACCTGAAAAGCGGTCAACCAACAAATTCATCACAGTTCTGATTCTGAATGACTTACCGACTTGAGCACCACAAGCAGTGATGAAAAAGGCATAGCAACTAAAAATCCAACCAATTTTACTCTCACTCATCCCGGCTAGTTCATTCCTTGCGATCCATGCTTGAAGAACGGCGAGGGTGTTGAGTAAGCCCATGGGCGGAATCATAGCGCACCAGGCGCCGAGGACGACTAGCCATGCTTTTGTTCCGCCTTCTGGATATGTGGTCTCGTCATTTGTACCGTCGAGAACTGTTTCATCTCGGTTAGTAAGGGAGTTGAAGAGGTGCAGGGTTCGGGTGGTTACTCTGTAGATCGACGGTTTGTTGAGATTGAGGGACAGTCTCTGCGGGTATTGACCTTGTTTCTTGCATTCTTTGGCGGTGTCCCTCAATAGTATGTCAAACATGCAAATTAATAGGATCTTAACTGTATAGATATAGAATTGCTACGGTAATTTTCATGTAAATGATAGAGAGAAAAGCTTTCCCCGCCTTAGTAACAGAAAGGGTAAGGCTTGTACAGAGGGCGCAGATAAGACCGACGATCGTTCATGCAGAGGATGCGAATACGAACTAAATTCCATTGAAGCATTCAACGCCAACTTCGAACTGTGAGGTCTAAATACAAAATAAATCCATAGTTCCCCTATCCTCCCTCCTATTGACCAGAATTTGTCTTCCTTTCACATGTTGAAGACAAAAGCTGAGAAAAGGAGAGACCGCCATTATAGTATACCAGTATACTAGTAGCACCGACATCTCAAGCAACACGTACAGCCCGGACGATTCGTGGTCTCTCTGGAACACTCCTGAGCTCTTCAAGAGATACACTGTAAAGCGCTACACGCTCTGGCTTCGCGCGCATAAAGAGGTAGTCCGCATTATACGGTGCTGACTCGGTGCTTCCCATAGAGCGGATACCCCTCTGGGCTCTTTCCTGGCGAGTGATACCCTTGCCAGTCTTCTCTAACGGAAATTCGAACCCTTGTTATTGTAGGTTAGCCACGTATCTGGCAATATGAGGAGTCAACTTACTTCGACCTGTCTCGATGAAGTTCAGGATTGCTTGAGGCTTGACTTGCCATGCAACATCCTTGGCGTCCAGCACATGTAGTACACCGACCTGAAATCCAACTGTTAATGCTTTCACTAGAGCGAGTTAAGGGGTCTTACTTGGCCGCTATCGTCGCTGCTGTCCTGGTAAAACTCCAAGGTTCCTCCAAAGAGCTTATTTTCGAACCACCGACCACTTTCGCCCATATAATCTCCATTTTCGTCAACTCCCTGGTATATTCCGTAGTCCAGATGCGTAATTTCGGGTGGCGTTGAAACATTTCCATTTCGACTATTTTGACCAAGGTAGCCCACGAAGATGTGACACATTTCGTGTGCAGTGGCAGTAGCAAACATAAATTGAAAGTGTTTGTGCCTCAGCATCATCTTCTTCCTCTCAGCTCTTACCTGAGACGTATCGCGTCCGCGATCGATGCGATCGACGGCCGCAGAGGCAGAGACCATGTCTCTAACACGCTATTCGGACCAGAAATGTATCAGTGCCACGCTATCGAGTTTCGTGTCAGGTGCAATACTTACACAGTGGTTGTAATTCACTGCAGCGTGCCCCTTGGGTTGATATCTTTGTAAATCACCGTTCCACAGGTTCACCTCCCTGTTGGAAGCTGCAAGTATACCAGGTGCTCCAAGGTCAGCGATAGAGATGGTGGGAAAGTCACTGCGAATGACCGAAAGGAAATTATCAACATGAGAAGCAAGTTGATTGGTACCTCGGAACAAGGGCTGGTTATGGACGCGCCATGACTCTGTCAACTTTGAAGCAAGCCTGATGAGAGCCGCTCTTCCGGGAGGACTTTCAAGAATCTCTAGTCCAATGTTGATCGCAGATGCCAGCTGATGAATCAGTTAGTGCAAAAGTTACACTCGTGGTTCGATGAACCTACATCTGTGAAGGCCCAGGAATTTTCTGGCAGTGGCACGAATTGTCGTTGGCCTGGCTGTCCTCTACGTGGGTTCAGCTCTGATATGGAAAGTTTTTGCAAGCCGTATACTGGCATTCCCAGAGGGGCTGCAGTTCGAATTGGCCGTTGTGACATCTTTGTAAATGCAGAATGAAAGCGCAAGGGATTACAAAAGATCCTGAAGCGTGGCTTATGATGGTGGGATAGCTGGAATTGTTTCTTGAGAGATATGGAAACTTTGCAAGTATTCAAGAATGCATTTATACACAACTTGCTCTTCATGTATTGTTCTATTCATAGGAATAACCAAGGATGATCGATGCGAGCTTGGGACCAACATCATACGGTGACTTTAGCAGGTCGCTTGTCCTGGCCAACAGCAAACTCTCCAAGTGCAGGTCTATTAACATCTTGTTGGTAGTTAATATTACGTGGTTCGACGCTTTGGATAAAGCTGTTGGTGATAGCATCGATGGGGTTGCAGATGTGATTCCCAGAATGGCAAGCCGACTCTGGCTTTGACCAAATCCAGACCGGGCCGTGCTCGCCTGAGCCTACGGTCCATAATAAATGGCAAGATACCATGATCAGGAACTCTGATCAGACTTGTGTCTACCGCGCGCTAACTGCTTAATCTTCTCGATTGTGTTTCTTCTAAGCGCTCACGGTAACTGACACTTAAACGCCGAACGGAATTTGAAGTTCGACGTCCTCATCCTTGCAACTCCTAAATTCCGTGTTTGAGTACGCGCCCTCAACTTCATGAGGCGACATGGATGCTCGCGCGTCCAATAAAATGGAGACTTCGTTGTTCAAAAGCCCCGCACTTCACATGTGACTTAATTCTTCCTTCACTACCAACCAACAATGAAGGAACAGCGACTTTCCCCTTGCGCAAACTGACTTATGAGATACCGCAATGGCTCTTCATCCCTCACCAGCCGCAACAACCTCAAGTGATTTGGACATCCTTGATGACAGCCACCGAAATGCCTTGGATAGAGCAATCAGAAACATTCTAAGCACAGAAGGAGCTGAGCTCGCATATGCTCAAATGCTCGACGGTCTACCTACACAAGAGTCTTTGTGGGACAGCTTCCGTTTTGTTGAGGATCACCCCGTTGAAACTATCGAGCACGTCGAAATCTGTCCAGGATTCATTGAGAAGGCCCGCGAGCATAGGATGCAATTCGAGCTCGGTCGTCTTAATCTCGAAACGAAGGCAAGTTGATTATCTCTACAAGCATTTGAATCTAGCTTCCCTTAGAGCATGTGCCTTCTGTATCCTAGATCATCTTTCTCATACTCGACAGACTTTGCAGTGCTTCCAAGATGAACCCGTTGGGTCAGAAGCGTTCAAACTTCGTCTCATAGAGCTTGTAGCTATTGCTTGTCATCAAATTGGCGCCTACATCTACGATCTCGATGAAGGGGCACATGAAAACAAGCTCTACCAAGACTGGAGAAGCAAAGTTTTGGAAGAAAAAGAACGAGACGTAGAGGAGCGGAGGTTCTATAATCCGCCTCCTACCGCGTTTTCTCATCCAGCATATCGATATCCTGAGCAATACCCAAGAGGTCTTGCTGACGTAGCCGGATACTGGGCCGAGTCCAAGATCTTTGGTGGTGTTGTGGTTTTTGATCGAGGCGAGATGGAAGAAGAAGTGAGTCTCTCAAGAACCAAGTCATCGTGGCAAACGCTTATAAATTACCACGTTGGATAGTGCAAGTCTATGTGGATTCACGGCGACCTAATCAGAGGCCCAAAGACTCTGTATCCCCCCACAAAAGAGCAGTTTGAGTCTCTAGTACAGTTTCTCATATCACCTCCAGAATCTATTCCAGAGTGCCCGCTTCCTATCCATGGAACAAACATCAATCGACCCCGATGGCACCCTTACGATGCTTTCGCCGAGTATCACATCTTCCGAGATCGATATGAGAGGAAATTACCTCCACAACCACCGCGACAGGGATGCGTTCAGAATGGTGTGGATTGGCCGGAGCTTAGCGATCGGCAAGTTCTCCTGTTGCATGGGCATGTAAATGATCAGGGTGAACCTTATGTGACCGAGGAAGAATGCGATGCAGCGGAGGAGAGGATAAGGAATATCACGCCCTCTTCGCCGTTATGGAGATCA
This sequence comes from Fusarium camptoceras, assembly GCA_004367475.1. NCBI lineage: Eukaryota > Fungi > Ascomycota > Sordariomycetes > Hypocreales > Nectriaceae > Fusarium > Fusarium camptoceras. The sequence goes on along the minus strand of QGED01000221.1, from coordinate 37,845 downwards.
TTCGGCGATATGAGCTTATATCGATAAACGGAGTTAGAAATAAACTTACTTTCAACGCGTGGATAGAAACGTTAATTAAGGTTCAGACTAAGACGGGATTCTATATGCTATGTATCACCAAGGACGAACATAACTAAAAAATTAACTAAGAGATAACATGCCCAGTCGGTTACTTGTTTCTTCCAGGACATAAAATATTTGTGATTGTTGTACTATATAGGATGTAATGTGAAGCCTTTACAGTATGACAACGTGGCCGAGTGGTTAAGGCGATGCCCTGCTATCTTTCGAGACATCATAGGCATTGTGTTCGCACGCGTAGGTTCGAATCCTGCCGTTGTCGTTCATTTTTGCGTCTCTCTATACTTTTTAGTTCCTCGTGCTGCTGAGCCTCGACTTTGTCTCTATTCTTGAACCACAATACCATTCTCCTCTTTGACCTTTATTCTCCATGGGTTAATTGTTTCTGCAAAGTCTCAGCATAGTTCGGCAGCACAAGCCAATCAGCCTCCACTGGAAGTGGACCTTCAATCTCACTCTTGCTGACAGTCATCAACGCGTTTTCGGAACAAACTCCTTAAAACAATTCCTTTCCGCCAAGAAGCCAAGACTTGAACCTGCAAGCAATACTAATATAGTTGAGCAGCATGGGTTTGTTTATATCACGAAATGAATTCCCTGTTGACGGCCGAGTACGTCTCACTCCTTGTATCGCATCATTCTCGGCTAACATCACCAGACAGTCCTCATCACAGGCGGTTCCCGCGGTTTAGGTCTCGCAGCAGCATGCCAACTCGCTTCCAAAGGCGCAAACGTTGCAATTGGCGCCCGAGATCCCGAGGTTCTGAAAGAAGCTCTCGCGCAAGTTGAGAAATCTGCTCGTTCTTCGGACCAGCGCTTCTTCTCTCTCACAGCAGACGTGACCAAAGCTGAAGAGTGTAAAAGAGTTATTACTGAAGTCACAGCCTGGAATGATGATAATCCTCCAGATATCGTGTGGTGTTGCAGTGGCAGCGCGCATCCTACCTTGTTTGTCGATACGCCGGTTGACCAGCTTCAGGCTATGATGGATAGCAATTATTTTTCCAGTGCTTATATGGCACACGCTACGCTTAATGCTTGGTTGAAACCTGATGCAACCAAAACGGTATCTGAGGAAAAGGCATTAGCAGCGCGACACATCATCTTCACTGGCTCTTTCGTCTCACTTTACAGCTTCACTGGCTTCACGCCCTACTCTCCCTCAAAAGCTGCCATCCGATCTCTATCAGACTCTTTATCCCAAGAAATGAACCTCTACGCAGGCGCACACCCTGAAGAACCTCGCGTACGCGTTCACACAGTCTTCCCAGCTACGATGCCCACGAAATCTCTAGAAGATGAGAATCGCGTCAAGACAGACGTGACAAAAGCTTTGGAAGAGGGAGACCAAATACTCACACCTGATGAATGCGCCAGACGAGCAATTGCAGGACTTGAGAGAGGAGAAGAGCTTATTGCTACAAGTACGATTATTCGATTGGTCATGACGACTGTCATGGGCGGTGCTATAAGGGGAGGGTTCTGGACAGGGTTGGTCAATACGATGTTGAGTTGGGTTGTTATGATTGTTATGATATTTATCAGGTGGGATATGGATGTGAAGGTTAGAAGTTGGGGGAAGAAATATGGTTCAAGTGGGAAGGCTGTAAAGGCCTCCGGGTAGTGGATAAGCAGAGCATGGGATGTTTCAAGGCTTACCAAACCTTGTTTTCGACTAACCATATGTGAGTCCAGGAATTAAATTACCGGTATTTGAACACAGAGGCCTCATCTTTGTAACGAGATTTGTGTCCTGTCCCTGGCATCTTTTCAACCACGTTATACAAGTCTTGGTTGATTGTACGAGCGCACACTGATACAAGTGGCTTGTTGCACAACCAGCCACTTGTTTAACTTAATATCCAAAGGCTTGCAGCGAAAGCTACCGCATGGAATCAATCAGCCGAAAAGTACCGGTTATTGTTCTTTGCAAAAGTCCCTCAGTGCTGAGGCAATCAGCGGCTCTTATCTTGTCCTATTTGGGGGCCGAAAATTGATCAACCTGGCGTTTGAACCAGGCTCTACAAGGGTTGATAGGCTGTCTTCAGAAAAGGGATCTTACCTGCATCCGGGGAAGCAAGACATGCGCGAACATTGCACAGCCTGCTTGAGGCAGCCATAAGGCAGTTTCTCACCAATTGCCTTGTTGTTTTTCCAGTTAGTCAAGACCTGCTCCCCAGGAAAGCCAGCCTCAATTTTCTTCATTAGTTTAGGCTTCTTCAATTGAGCTTCATCTTTGTTTTTTCTCTACAGCAATTGTTCTCCAATTCAGCCAATTCGCAACCAGTTTACTATGGATCCTTTATCAATAATAGCCAGCATAGCTGGTATAGCAACAGCAGGCGCACAATTGTCCAACAACCTCTTTCGTCTCATCAGAACAGTTCGCAATGCCCCGCGAGAGATCCAGAAAATCGCCATTGAAATGTCAGGCTTAACTGTTACGCTGGAACATTTGCGCGATATTCTTAAACAAGGCCAATTGTACACAAAACCTTTGTTTTTTGACGGTGTGAGGAATGTCATCAAGAATATTCAAACCACGCAGGAGGAGATCTCTAAGATGGTTACCGATCAGACTATCTTTGCTAGATTGAAATGGCTCAAGGCGGCGAGGTTCTTGTCGGATATTGATAAGCACAAGGTCACCTTGACGCTGCAGATTACTATCTTGTCTGCTGCAGTTTTGGTCAAGACCAACAACGGGTAAGTCTCTAACACTAGAAAAGTGTCTCACGGATCGTTCTGACCATCTTAGATCCTCGTCTGTCAAGGAACCAGTCAGCAACAGATTCCGACTCCAAGCCGAGAGTCTTATTCAGATCGGCCAAGCTTCTTTACAAAGAGACAATGTCCAACGTCGAATCCCCGCGCCCCCATCTGAAAGAGCCCCAAGCCCTCCAGTCCGTACTACGAAGAGACTTCCCAGCCCTGTTCGTCAATCCGAGATTCCTGGCCACATGCGCACAGATGAATTATACGGCCAAAATCTTAGTGTCCCGAAAGAAGGCGAGGACGATGTTAATTCAGCTGTTGTGCCATTTCCAGCACCGTCAATTCGCCAAGGTGGTCAACAAGGCCATTATGACAGTGAAGACGAAGACCGTGGAAGAAAAGAAGGCTTTGATCCGCTATCCGGCCGCGTCGCCCAATTCGGTCGACACTTTCATATCCAAGGCGATGCAGCTACTTTTCTCTACAAGCTTGTCTTTATGGACGAAGTACCGGCTAGAAACCACACACCTGGCTCGCACTTTTATCATGACTTTGATGGAGAGGGCGTATCTGTGTACTCAGACGACTCTGACGATACAGGCAGCCACGAGAGAAGGCTCAAAGTTCATGCGTATCGCAAGCCTGAAGAACCTACGAAAGTGGTAAACCATCTCCTACTGACTTGGACATCGTTGAGCAAGAGTGAGATTGAGAGAGGCAGTGCCGATGAGAACCATCCTAGTACGAATAAATCTCCCCCAAAGGTTGCTTATGTGGAAGATGCGTCGTCTAGCGAAGACGAGCAAGAGCATAATGGTGGGATAAGAGAAGATTGGCCTCCGCGAGTAAGTCGAGTAAGTCAGCAGTCGAACTGAAACCCTGCCACATTCTTACAAGTGAATAGACAGACCAACGAAGTCAGAGCCGTGACGGTCCAGAGTTGAAAGTTCGCTTTCGCCGGGACAGAAGTCCAGAGTCACAGGTATCCGCTCCGTATGAACCAGACATGCGGTCTGAATATCGACGTCCTCACTTCGAGCCCCACCATTTCGATCATCATTATGATCCAGGCTACCAGAATTACCAGTATAGCTATCCATATTGGTCCTATCCATCAGCTACACTACCTACTCAAGAGCCTGCGAAACCAAAGTTTCAGAAACCCCATGTCGTCATCCTACCACAGGCAGATACAGCAGATGCAGAGGTTGACTCGACACCTGAGCTTGATGTTTCGCCGTGCCTGAAGATGAGTATCGTCAGACAAGGGGACGAAGATATATGGAACTCGGATGACTTTGCGGCTCAGAATAGTATACCTGGGAAAACGATCATGGGGAGTCTCATTGGTGATAAATCGGCCAGGAATCCCCATGGTCTGGACTTAGCACATACTTTGATCCGAGGTCAGGATATGAAGCTTGTGTATATCCGAGGAAATGGTATGTTAAGATGGATTTCTACGAAAGCAGTTACTAAGTCTAATCCAGAGCTGGGAGAAACTTGGTTCATCAATGAGCAGCCGGTCTTCCTCCAATTCTTCCACTGCGGATACTTGCCACAATTCTATCCTGCAAAGGAGTCTGACGTTACAGCCATAAAACGAGAGTATGTGGCCGTCGGAGAAGAGTGGGCTAGTTTTGAAGCATTGAGTCAACTTGGACTGTCTACAAAGGGAAGAGAAGAGGGAAAAGTCCTTTTGGATCCAAGTACAACATGGGTAAGTTCTACTCCTCTAGGCATCGAGTGGTCCGTCTAATATCGTGATTAGTCTATGGTGAAAGAGCTCGCTATCACGACACTTCAATTGAGAAGTATGCGGCAGAGGCGCCTTTATACATCGACGTTTTATAACTCGATATCTACATTTCGGCAGAAGCACTGTGGAGAGATCCCGGAGCCGCTGTCTTTCAAGACAAACTCGACTACTGAACCAGAGCCAGAGCCAAGATTTGTCAACCAGAAACCCGATGTCTTGAGCTTTTTGGTCAAGGAGGAAGAAGAGACAGGCAAGACTAAATCTTGGAAGCAGGAAACGCAGGAGCTTCGACCGCAGATCTCTATCACACCACCACCTAGCCCACAAGAGACGTCCTCACCCGAGTTCGACAAGAGTGATGTTGGTTCAACAGTGTCTTCCAGATCACGCGTGTCTAGGTTCTTGAAGCGATGTACACCAGGGAGAAGACAGAGTCAATTGTCGCCTCCATCACAGCGGTACAGTTCTAAGAACAGCGACACTGAGCCTCTGAGTGAGTTGTCAGAAGACGAGAGAAAGAGGCCATTGACACCTACGGACTCTGGTATTGGAAGTTCTGTTAGCTAATTGAGACCATATTCTGTAATAGAATCGGTCTTGTGTATATGTATTCAATCTAAAATCCTATTAACAAATATCTATTCGCTCTTGTAGAAAGGATAATCAGTGTAGCCAACAGCATTATCCTTGAAAGGTCCATAAAAAGTAGACCTATCATAAGGCTGAAGAGGCCATCCATTTCTCAACCTCTTGACCAAATCAGGGTTGCTAATAAAGTATCTCCCATAAAGCATACCGTCGTATTTACCACTCTCGACAACACCCCACGAGTTAACATCGTTGAAACCACCAGCAGAGAAGAAGGGTGTGCCATGGAAGATGTTTCGGAACAGAGATAGGTCAACGGTAGGAAGACCCCAAGAGCCGAGGAACTGTTGCTTCTCGGACTCGGAGAAGATCTGCTCGTAGCGAGGCTCGACAAAGCTAACATATGAGAGCTGGGGGAAACGGCTCTTGAGTTCACGGCACAGATGACCCCATGTCTCAACGCGCTTCTCACCACGGGCCTGATTGAATAGACCGAAGGGTGTCAGACGGATAGCCAAATTGTCCTGTCCGACAGTCTTGGCCAACTCATCCATAAGCTCGAGGACAAAGTTACATCTCTTCTCCTCGGTACCACCATAGTGATCCGTTCGCTTGTTAATGTTAGACGAAAGGAACTGCTCGGGAAGATAACCGTTTCCACCGTGGACTTCAACGCCGTCGAAACCAGCTTCAAGGGCATTCTTGGCAGCATTGACGTAGTCGCCGATGGTACTCTTGATCTTCTCAGCGGTCATCTCCACAGGGGGATAGTCGGCCAGTTTGACGGGGGTAGAGGTGTGAGGAGGGGGATAGGCAAAGGTTTCGTTGGGGTCATCCCATGGTGTAGCCGAGGGAGCCACGATGGGTGAACCTGTAAGCTGGGGAATATTGGCACGGCCAGAGTGCCATAGTTGAGCGTAGATATAACCACCCTTGGCATGGACAGCGTCAACAACCTTCTTCCAGCCCTGAACCTGCTCCGTGAGGAAGATTCCTGGCACGCCAGGCATACCATTACCCTGCAATCTGTTAGTCTTGTCGTATTAGGTGATAATTCAGGTGACAAACCTCTAGCGAAGGCGGCAGACCCTCAGAAATGATGAGACCACCATCGGTAGCCCGCTGAGAGTAATACTCGGCAATCAGATCATTAGGAAGCCAAACCCTGTTGGGGTTCTCGGGAGTCGATTCGGGGTTCAGCGGTGTTCCCCGGTTTCTTGTAAGAGGGGCATGAACGATCCTGTGCTTGAGATGGATCTTGCCATTGGCAATATCGAGGGGAGTGAAGAGCTTGGAGTTGGCTCCTGCGTCAAAAATGTCACCCATTATGAAGTATAAGATAGAGTTTACAGTAAAGATCAGAGATAAGGTGTTACTGCTAGCAAGCGGGTATGAAGATGAAGTGACAATGATGTAGTTTCTAACCGAGATGTCTCAAGAGGGAAAAGAGTCTGGCCTGCCAAGGTATTTAATTTCTTCAAAAGAGATCGACCAGCCGGCTATACCAGGTCGGATATAGAGGCTGCCAGCATTGTTTCATGGGGCGAATACACGTTCCCTTGACAGAATCATGCTAGGCTTGGCAATGAAACCAAGCAATGGTGCCTCTCCTGCACGGTAAAGGCAAAGGCCTCGGCATTGTTTGTCAAACAAGCGACCCAATTGTCCCCTGAATAAACTCATGGCAATATTCCTTGGCTTTCGTCTAGTATTCTATAACCCACCCACTAATATCGTCATCAGGCTCAGTCTTGAGTTGATGTGACATGGTCGAATTGACTTGGTAAGAGTGATTGGTAAGAGAACGATCAAAAGTCTTCAACTACCCACCACCCTGGTCCATGGTTGACAGACAAGTTTTTACCGAGTGTGACGCTGTATATGGAGCCATTCTCCACCTCGCATGGAGGAGACAGCACGTGGTGGATATGCAGGGGAAATCGTTTGTCTCTTCTTTTCTTTTGCAGAGATGTTTATCTGTATGGAGAAGTCAGATCAGATAGATTGAACGGGACGGCCAGAATTAACAATCAGCCGGTCTTTGTCTCTATTTTATGGTTCCAACGGTCTGACAGACAACGGTTTTACATACGCGATCGAATAAATGAGCCGAGAGATAAGAGAGGTGCTCCACTGCCGAGCCCTCCGTTGAGCGGTGACCTTTTAGTGAACTGAACAGTCTACGCACGGCCGGCGGATAGTCCGGTAATAAAACAGAAAAACAGATGTTACGCATGCAGATCACGTCAATTCTGAGACGTAGCTCGATATCAATGGTCTATATTCGAGCCCACTTTGGAAAGAGATTTGCGGCTCGTAAGAGGTTCGCGGAGGATATGCACCGCGTGCACGGATCTACAACACATGCAGCATTTAATCTTTTTCTCCATCTCCATGATGACTTCTCCATCTGATGGAGTCCATCTAAAGAAGCGAGGTTATAAGGGTGTCAGCTGGGAGTCCATCTGGTGAGGAAGCGAGGTTGTTGATAATAGGAGAAGGAGAACAGACACTCCCACATGGCATGACGCGAATCCGTCTATCTACATGTCCGTCTGATCCTTCAGCCCTGAATCTACAGTGGCAATTCATTATGTTTCACTTACTCTCTATATATGTCTCACTCATATCACCTCTAGACCCTCTGTCCACCGTAGTAGATCGTCACGGAAATACCACATACCGCGGAAATTTTAAACCTCCCCTGTAGAATACCACCTAATCCCACGTTTTTCTTCCCCTTGCCCCTGACTCCTTGATCTTCGCCCCTCCCCAGAATGCGAGTATTATAATTCGGCGGGACGTCAGCCAAGATCAAGGGACCAATGAGAAATACAAGGTGCCACTGAGGCGACGTCCGATCAAACATGTCAGAGCCATAATCAACTGCAATGCCTTTAACCTACCGGCCGGTGCTGCAACCCTTCAGCACTCTCCGCATTGATCTGAACTGAGAAGTGATGGACGTTCCCCTTTAGTTAGTCCCCAAGGGTTTCTTTTCGTTTATGTAACGTCCATAACATAAGTGAACTGTGGTTCCTCTGCAAGTTCCCTTTGTCATCCTTCAGCCTTCTTTTCTTTTGCCTTTCTTATGTACACAAGGCTGTAATCCCTTTACAATGAGCTTCCCCGGTGCCGCACCTCCACCCGAAGGCGTCACGCCAAATCTGGAAAGCCCTGCCGATATACTCCGGTCCACGAATTATGTCACTCAGGCCCTGACCCTCTTCTTTACGACGATATTTGTTGCGACGCGGTTCTTTGCCAAGTACAAGGTTATGGGAGGAGGCATCTCAAGGGATGATGGTGAGTCTTGATGGTGACGGTGTTGAGATTGGCACTGACTGGCGATTTAGTTGCTACATATGTTTCGTTTGTCTTGATGGTGGGCTACTGCATCACTGCTGCAATAGGTAGGTCTGGATTTCCTCTGTTGTAGTATCTTTACTAACTTTATCTAGCTGGTAAATATGGTGCCGGTAATGATCAGTGGGAAGTAAGCCCAAAGGACTTAACATCCTTTCTCAAGGTAAGCCACTGGCAACATACCTATCCATCCCAACACTAACATGTCATATCTAGTGCGGCTACGCAGCCACCATATTTTACGCCCCAATGGCCCTCGGCGTCAAACTATCCCTCCTATTTATTACAATCCGCGTCTTCGGCACAGTGCATAAGAAAACCACAATTGGAATCTACATCTTCATCGGCATGCTAGTCGCATACTACATATCTGGTTTCTTCATCAAGATCTTTATCTGCAGGCCCATAAGCTCATACTGGATGGGCGAGATGGAAAACTGTCTAGATCAAAATGCAATCATCACTGCTGATGCATTCATCAGTGTGGTCAGCGACTTGGCGATTCTGTTTCTCCCCACGCCGCTTACTTGGTCGTTGCAGCTTTCCATGAGAAAAAGACTTCGGGTAATTGGAATTCTTTGCGCTGGCGGTGTTGCTACGGGATTCAGTATCTATCGATTGGCCATGATTCTGAAGGATAGGGAGTCACTCAACCAGACCATTGTTTTTACAAAGGTTATCCTGTCTGGGTATGTAGCCTCCCCGATCCCTCTTTAGAAGTTCAACTAACATCTATTAGTAACGCAGAAGCTGGCATTGGTTTAATATGCGCCTGTTTACCTTCCATAAGCGCCCTTCTCGTCCGACGCAACGGCTATGCCTCTCGCGGCTACCAGAGTTCAGGGCCGGCCGATATCAGCAGACATGGCGAGATCATCTTGACAAGGTCATATCAGGTTGAGACGAGCAAGAAGGTCCAGATCGATCCCTTCCATCTTGGAAATGATGAGGCTGGTTTGATTTCAAGTATAAATGCCAATTCCAAGAGTAACTGCTCTAGTAGAGCCAGATCTCCAGAATCAGCTTGAATGGCCAGGTGCCTCTATGAAAAGAAATGAATGACCCCGATAGCATAGTATGTAATGTTTAATAAGCACGCAATGAACTATACTGTTTTTCTCGTGATACGTAATGGCATTGTGAAGACATTGAAGCACAACCGTCCTGGATCTTGGCTGGGCACCTGGCAGACCTCAGTCATTCTTCGCCTTTGCCTCTTGAAACCGTTTCAACTCCTCGTACTATTATTTCATTAGTTCCCGACCAGAGTCCAAGAGAATCCGAACTTACAGTCTTTTGAAATGCATTTTTAGCACCTCCCCAAACTTTCCTTCCATGCCCAGGAATATCTTCAGGATTTGTGTTAAACAATCTCCACGAAAGGCTAGTCGTTGGGCCTTTATGCAACCACTTCCAAAGGTCGTAGTCATTTTTATAAAGCTTCAGGCTCTTCAGGATGGCATAAATGTCTAGGTACACGTCCAGGCCAGTTCCTGCTGTTTTGTGAAGAAATCGGTAGAAACTGTATGCTCTTACGTATCCGTGTAGTATGGAATGGTCAGTAGCCCACTCTTTGCGCCACCAATCATGGTACGAGTCGACCTCATCTTCCATCACTTTTTCAGATGGTAAAAGTGAAGGAGGTTGCAGATCCTGTGGCCCGGCTCCCCGCGTGCAATCTGCAACCCATGCTTGAGCGATCGCCATGGACGCAAGTTCACACACGCACCAGACATTCGCCTGGGGAGCCATCCAGCTTAGAAAGGCCACTGAAGATGCATGCTTGGGCGGAAATATCATCTGGAAAAGCCTGGGCAGGGCTGGCTGCCGTGGTTTATCTTCAGAAGCTTGGTGCTGTTCTGTCTTGCTCGCTGTCTTCAGCTCAACCCCTGCTGCGCCATCCATTTCCAGCTCTGGCATAATCGAAAAGCCATGTCGATAGCCGGTGGCGAAGATGACTACATCGACCTCGACGGTAGTATGGTCCGTCAGTAACACCTTATTTGCGCCAGCAAAGTCCACAAAGCCTTGAACTGGCGTAATGTCGTTGTTGTAAAATGCAGGGAAGATATCTTCTTGGACAGCGGGATTTCTGTGAGCCATACTTGGGCAAGGAACAAGACGCCAATCCTCACGAATCGTCTTCTCTGCTAATCTCAGTCTTTGCTTTCCAAACGTATTTTCTGTGTTTGGCTCATGCTTCGCAGCATCATGAATCATTTTGTTGATCATGAACCTATCAACGAGCCAATTTAATATTCTGGGGACGTAGTAAGATATGATGTAAATCAGACACAGCATTGGCCACGGGATCTGACTGTCCATCGGGACACCTTTGTCATCATATCGGGATACCAGGATTCTACCACGGCGGTAGGCCAGAAAGGTTTTCGACGCGTGTTTGCAAAGACTCAAGGCGATTTCACAGCCTGTGTTGCCTATCCCAACAACCATTACCCTCTTTCCCTGCAGGCCATGCTTCTTGTAGCTTCACAAAACGTCAGCAAAAAGTAGCTACTTTGTAAGGCTGTGCTCACTCTCGGTATTCTTGAGCATGCATCACGGTGCCTTTGAATTCATCCGGTCTTTTCATAGACGGCCAAACAGGTATGGTCTCGCAACCGTTCGCAAAAACGACTTTATGGAAAGGAAAGATCGAATCTCCATTGGGGCCCGCAGAGTAAACATCCCAAGCAGAGTTCGAAGAGTTCCGCAGGACTTTGTTCACAGTGACCCCGAATCGTATATGCCTTTGGAGATCGAAATGACTGGCATATGATTCGAAATACTCCTGGATTTGACGCCTCGAGGGGAAATCCGGATAATCTGTCAGTCATTAGTGCATGTACTTCAACACTATGACTCGTTTGTTCACCGACGGTCTGGCATCGGAAAGTCGCTAAAGCTAGACTACACACGATTTCAGCCTTGATAGTATATCGCGATATTCATCACTTACAACAAACTTGCTCACGTTGACAGTTGTATCGTCGAGTGCTGTCGTGTACTCTGGGTTCTCGCTGTATGACCAAAGACCTCCGACTGACGGGCGGCGTTCAAAGATGAATGCATCGAAGCCTTGTTCTCGCAGGTTCTTAAGGGCTACGAGACCTGCCGGACCTATGGCCGATGGTGGTTAGTTGTTCTGCCTAGGGGAGCATAATTAAGGCCAATGCACCTGCGCCGATGATGACGATACTGGTATTCTCCATGTTAATTCAGGTCAATGATCAGGTGTGTAACAGAAGAATCACCCTCTAAGTCTTAGGTAACTCTAATAAAGTAGTCTAATTGCTAGTCTAAGTCAGCATAAGTTGACCGAGCTATTGCGTCTCTTGTGCTCTTGGGGGTTAATTGTTTCTATACCCTCAGGATGGCTTCACCTGCAATTCTGTGGGGTGAGGGGCACTTCTGCCACGATATTGATGCAAAAGGCGATTTTGTCAATGAATCAAGAATGCAAAGATTTATGATCGTGTAAAGGAAGAAAATTGGATGACATCAGAGATGATCCTGTTGCAGGGACTGAGTGAGGTGCGACAGAATGAAGGCTCCTGACGCTTTGACCTTGGTGCGTCATAAATAATCTATATACTAGCATAATGCCGATCCCTCCAACAAACACTCACTACAAGCGGCTTCAGCCGTTTCATCTTCCGTAGTATAGTGGTCAGTATGCAAGCTTGTCACGCTTGAGACCCGGGTTCAATTCCCGGCGGGAGAGATCCGCCACCTGTGTTACACAGGCGAATCATTTTTTGCTTTTTTCTCTTTCTGAGTGAGATTAACTGTTATTGCTCTTTTTTATTCATCTTTTTATTGCTCGAAAAATGTTCCTATTGGTGTAGTGTGACCAACTACCATGTTTACGAACTCTCACTCCCACTGTTAAATAATGACTGCCAGTGCATCGAACTTTCTCGACGTTTTCTCATTTTGGTGATACGATTATCATGTTTCAAGCTCCTCTGTACTGATGTCCCGGAAGTCGACTGGGTCCAGCACAGGCTGGTTTTTTCCGCACGAGTAGATGCCGAACATAACACCAGCAAAGCATCCCCCAAAGGGAGGCATGACCGTCAAAGCGTTTGTCTCTACCGTGTAGACATCCGACAGCTTGCCATTTGATTCAAGTGAAAGCTCGTACTTGGTTGGGTAAGCACGAATGCATAGGTCGATATTGATACCTAAGCTTCCCTCCGAATCTGTAGTGGATGTCTGTCACAACGTCAGTAGAGTTCCTGGAAAAGCTGCGGATGAATTACCTTGAAGTCTCCAGCCTTTCCGGTCGTGCCCTTGTAAGATACCTTTGGCTCGAACTTGCCATTGTCGCCAAGTGAGGCGACGACTCCCAGAGAAGCGTAGGAGTATTGGCTCCACCAAAGAACAACACCAGCCTCGTATCCCCGCACCGTAGGTTTAAACTCCATCTTCGCTTTAAAGATTTGGTTATAGGAAGTTTGCTTTCTGAGAAGCATTGCTGGAACCTCGGGACTAGTTAAGTCATAGCAGTTTCCATAAAGTCTCAGCACGCCGGGCCGTTCTTTGAGACTATAACTTTGCTTGATAGGTGTTCCTGGTATTTGTTAGCAATGCCAATGCATGGATTCTTGTAAGAACATGCCCTTCTGGTACCATCCAAGCTCAAGGGTGTCTCGCTGAAAATCAGCCCTCCAAATCTGCGGCACTGGCTTCGACGCGCTTGTGACAAGGTCTCTTCCTGCAGTCTTGAACGTGATGTTGTTACCGTCGTTGAAAATGGGCCAGTCATCTTCCCACTCAACCTTGACAAGAAACGTCTCTCGGCCTTGGAAGATTAGCACAATTCAGCCGTTCGATCCAGTGTACCATACCTAGGTGAGGTTCTAAAAAGGCTCCATCATGCCTTACGGGCCTCACGCCTAGCAAAACAGACCACCAGTTCCCCTCCCCATCCTGGAAAACATCAACATGTCCTGTTCTCTGAACTTCCTCATCGGGCCCGTTATACCATAGCGGTTTGCCCTGACTCTCCCAAGGACCATACGGGCCATCCTTGCTGCGGAATACCCACTCCTGGTGACCTAGCTCCGTACCTCCCTCGGCAGTTAAGAGGTAGTACCAGTCTCCTCGTTTGAAAATGTGCGATCCTTCTGCGATGCCGTACGGAGACTCCCGAATGACCTTTGGTGGGGTGAGTGTCCGACCCGTTGAGACATCTATCTCGGAGATGTGGATTGCGAAGTCCTTTTGTTTCGAATTTGGGTCGCGCCAGGCGATGCGCATTGTTGTGGAGAGATAAACCTTTCCATCGTCATCCCAGAATAGCTAATAGCCATCAGCACCATCAGAGAGTGTATGCAGGGGAGGCTCACATCTTGGTCGAAACCTGGGTTATCAAAGTAGACGGGGTCAGACCAGGCATTGTCATCCCAGATATTATCAGTCCAGACGTAAAAGCCTCGGGGGAAGATACGTTCCTTCACATCAGAGTTAGCTACCATCTGAATGGTCCGTCAACAAACTAACATCAATAGTAGGCCGATATCTATGGAATACTCCATTGGCTAAGTACCACCTCTTTTCATCCGGTCTATATCTCAAAGTGCTCGCCCAACTTCCAGCACCAGGCTCAACAGTACGTAAATCGATTTGACTCCGACGAGTAAGGGCATGGCCAATGAGTTTCCAATCGATCAAGTTGGTAGATGTATAAATCGCGCAGCCTGGAAAGAACTCAAACGTCGAGGTACTGAGAAAGAACGTCGTTGGTGCAGAATCCGTAGCTGGAACCACGCAGATGGTGGGGTCTGGATTGAAACCCCTGATTATGGGGTTTGTGAAAGTAATAGCAGAGTTATCTGAAGCCATGATGCTGACAATTGAAATGCAGGGTAACCGTTGAAGTGAGTCTGGTACTGGAAGCCCAGGTTATATAATGGTCTTTTTAGCTTTGGGGGGAAATCATTAGACAGCTAACGCTAGGTCTGAAGGATCCGATCATTCCAAATTGGCTAGACACCCCAAACTCTGGATGACAGAATCGTGGGGGAATCGATTTACCCCCATTTGGCATGTCCTTTTGCGATGGCTTGCCTAAGTTTACTCCACCCGTTTGAACGTTGAGACTGGTCCGTATACGCAGTCAACTTTAATGACCGTTGTGGCTTGAAACCTGAACCCGGTCAAGTTTGGAAAAAGATATAGGCTCATCCTCTCCAAGGTCATACTACTCCATGCTTGAGTTAGCTCCGATGGATTTGGGTACAGCACATCATTCATGCTCTGTAGAGCCTGTCCTTGTTTTACCCAAACACGAATGTCAGTCTTCAACAAACAGTAACCGCGTAATTGGTTTAGTGGTAAAATTCTCCGTTGCCAGTCGAGTTTCTCTGGAACCAACAAGTATCGGGGAGCCCTGGGTTCGATTCCCAGATTACGCATTACCAGGCGCCTTCAAGCGCAATCATCTTTTTGCTTTGGATCTTCTTTTTGGTCTGCTGTGATATTTCGTGGTGTTGAACCGATGGTGGTGATTCTATGCCGTATGGGAAGGAGGTGGCCGTTGCGCCCACGTGTTTTGCTTAAGCTTTTTCGCATGCTTATTTTTGTGGCATCAGAGATGGAAGGAACGGACATGAGGACCATTGAGTGCATACCCAATAATAATAACAATAATCGGTACAAAGTATATACTACACTCTGCGCTCCTTGACAGAAGAACGATCAGGTACCTGCATGTGATGAGGCAGGCGAGCACGCGACATTCCCGAAGAGCAACACCCAAAAACAATCAGATGGAAGTCGAAACAAAGGTCTCACTTGAGCTCGGGAAGCGGGAAAAAGACCCGATGGATATTTTCCAGGATCTACGCGGCCTTAAATCTCATATCATGGTGAACCCCCTGCGGCGCAATATGACATGTCAAGTCCAAACCAACACATCCGAGGTTCAGCATGAGCCCCCATTCAATTAGAGTTGCACAAAGTTACAATTGATGTATGAATCACCAGATTCTTCTAAAATAGAGCAACGGTACAGCGGATAAATCCACGTTGGGAAGTGCAGTGCAACCAACAGTTTACCGAGACCGGGGAGGGACAACATATAAAGTGGTGAAGTTTCTGGCATCGTTACTCCTCAAAACACTCAATTGAATAAGTATTGTTCCTATGTCTGCTCCGAAAATGGCTCAAACGTACGAAGCTCGTCCGGCAGCCATTGTCCCTGATGACTCGGTATGTTGTCGCCCTGGAACTAAGAAATATGGTCTGACAAGTATAGGTTGATGATACTGATTCTTCTCTCGGATTGGTAAGAAGTTTACTCACCCCTCTTTGAGTCAATGGCAGCTTATGGTTTTCAGGACGTTTCCTCATCTACTGCAAGTATCTCAAGCTCAATCCTGAACTACCGTCGTGAAAATGGTAGAACGTACCATGCCTACAAGGATGGCAGTAAGACCATCCCACATCTCGAACGTGATTCCTCGTCAGACACTAATTGATTTCGTCAAGAGTATGCTCTTCCCAACGATGAGGCGGAGAATGAAAGACTAGGTAGGATACAATTCCTTTGTCGGAACTCGACATGCTGATTCTCTGACAGATCTCCAACACAATCTCTTCCTTCTCACTCTCGACGACAAACTCGGCCTTGCTCCGCCAAATGATCCTGATTCCAAAGTGAAGCGTGTACTAGATATTGGCACAGGCACGGGAATCTGGGCTATTGACTATGCTGATGAACACCCTGAGGCTCAGGTATGTTGTCTCTTGAAATCCAACTTTATTACTACTAAGCTGGATCTCTCAGGTGATCGGTGTTGATCTATCTCCCATCCAGCCAGCTTTGTATGTCCAGTTCCCCTCTGATTCTATACTTCGTTTGCTAACAGCATCAGCGTTCCTCCTAACCTGAGCTTCGTGATTGAAGATATCGAAGATGATTGGACCTACGCTCAACCCTTCGACTACATCCACAGCCGCTTCATGTCCTCTGCACTTGCAAGCTGGACCGACTTCCTCACCAAATGCCACGCGTAGGTCTCCTATCCCCATGCCAACCCCTCTAACTCTCCCAGCAATCTCACACCGGGCGGCTACATGGAAATCCAAGAAGCAGACCTGAACATGAAATCCGATGACAACACCCTCCACCCAGACAACATCATGCTCAAATCACTACGTCTCCTAACAGAAGCATCCATCAAATTCGGTCGTCCTTACCAAGATATCCCTCCTCTAGTGGGTGTTATGAGACAAGTTGGATTCGTGGATGTTGAGGTCAAGATGTTCAAGTGGCCTATCAATGGATGGCCCAAGGATAAGAAGGCCAAGCTATTGGGAGAGTGGTGCTATGTTAATATGGCTAGTGGGCTGGAAGCGTTTAGCATGGCGCCAATGACGAGGGCTCATGGTTGGACGCCTGAGGAGGTTACTCTGTTTTTGGTTGACCAGAGGAAGGCGATGGCGGACAAGAATACCCATGCTTATTGGCCTATGTAAGTTGTTTTGTGTATACGATGGACTTTTACTAACAGTGCCAGTTACTCTATCTATGGAAGGAAGGCACGAGAGTAGACAATTGCCAATGTATATGTTTCTTATACTCGATCTATATAACCCTTTTATCTTTCCATAATAGGTAGTTGTTAATAAAGTCTAGTATAAGCCATTGCTAGCGCATCTTAGCTGGCGGAATTCCGCCTGGTGGGGCAGCCAATCTATAAAGTCAACCCAATCAAGACAACCTCACCCAAAGAAACATTCACTTACACATATCATTACCATCAGTAAACCACAATGTCTACCACTCAAATTAACAAGGTTGCCATATTCGGTGTAAGTTATACCAGTCCACGTGTCATCTACTTGCTAACCTTTTCAGGCCTCCGGCAACTTCGGCGCACCCATTACTTCTGCTCTTACCAAAGCTGGCTTCGAAGTTACTATCATTACACGCACCGAATCTAAATCAACATTCCCCGACAACATTCCTGTCGTCAGAACGGAGTACACTCTCGAGTCTCTTATCACAGCTTTGGCTAGACAAGATGCAGCAGTATGCGCCGTCGGACCAGCTGGTATTCCTCTTCAAGGAACCATGATTGACGCCGCCGAGGCAGCTGGCGTAAAACGATTCATCGTAGCTGATTTCGGCTGGGGCCCCGACTTTAAGAGTTTCCCTGAGTTTGATCCTGTGCGTGCTCAACGAGCTGTTGGTTTTGAACATGCAAAGAAACACGCAGCTGCAAACCCAGGTTTCACTTGGACCAGCATCGCAACAGGCAACCCCATTGACTGGGCCCTTAAGCGTTTTCCTACCATGGGTTTCGACATCAAGAACCAATCAGCTATAATCTACGATGAAGGACAGGAACATTTTACTGGAACTACACTGCAAGGTATTGGTCAGTCTGTAGTTGGCATTCTTCAGAACCCGGACTCGACAGCAAACCGTACTGTCAAGGTCATGTCGATCAAGACTTGTCAGAACAATATATTGGAGGCTATTCAGAAAGGAACAGGAGAGAATTGGAAAATTGAGAGACGGACTACGCAGGAGCTCATTGATGGAGCAAGGCAGAAGAAGGAGAAGGGCGAGGGCGGGTGGATTTTGGATTTGGCTGTCGCTCAATTGTACGATGACGGAAAGGCGCGTTGTCTTGTTGCGCCGTCGTGGGATGAGTCGGATTCTGGTTTGCTTGGTGTGAAGGAGGAGAGTGCTGAGAGTCTAGTTGCCTCTATTTTGGCGCTTTAGAATCTGGAACGGCCAGACACCTGAACACATATATTTCCCGCATCCCTTATCAATTTTCGATGATCAAGGTCTTTTCGGTTCATTAACAGGATAATTCACAAAGGATATGAAGATTGCATTAGTTACTGAATAGATGAAAGAAATGCTTCGTCAAGCAGAGCGTTACCATAGAAGACGGCCCGAGCCGCCTAAAGGCTGTGCTAGTGAATATATCCACTTGAGATGGATGGAAGTCCGGCAGACTCATAAACCCAAGCCGAAACACAAATGTATAAACAAGACTTTATTCTATAGCTCTTGTTTTTATTTCGCCTCACAGACTATAAACGAAAAGATTGCGTATAATTGTCAGCTGCCTAACCATCAAAAAGATCGACAACCAACGGCATTCCATTTAGGCCAAACGGTTGGTCACGTTGTCCCTATAGCCACCAACTGTGGGGGAGATTTACAGGACGTGCGGTGAAACCCAAACCCCTAGCCAAGTGAACGCCTCCCGCTGTGACTACGACGACTGGTGGCTTACGCAAATAGTATTCATCAGCTATTTCCAGAATCTATTTACAATCACTGCCGAAGTCCGGGTTCTGCTACTCAGCCTGTTTTGTTTGTACCCATCTTGTGCGAGTAGCCCCATAGATCGCCCTACAGCCTTAACCAACAGAGGCATGGTATAAATGCAGTAAGCAATAAGTTAACCGTACCGACCGAGTATGGAGTGCGACAGTCAAGCCAGTCCTGTTTGTTTCCAACAAAATTACAGGGGTTTTTTGTTCTATTTTCTTTTCTTCTGGGAATCGACTGATCATTTGCTCTGAGCTTCAGTATCCACCAGTCAAAGAGTCACACCTAGCGTCAAGGCTGCCAAACATCACAGCCTAGTTTCTGAAACGCCAGTTGTTTTTGTTAATAAACTGTCCTTATTTCCCATCTTTGACTTCTTTCCATCTATCTCTCATATACATCTGTGGGCCGTCAATCATCATGGCGGTCCGCAAAGACAAAACCGCAGAAGCTCAATTCGCCCAGATCCTCGACGACGCAAGCAAATTGTACTCAGACTCGTCTAAACGCACCCTCAAAGACTTTCTCAACCCGCCGATAAGTAACGTCAAAGATCTCATATCCCAAGTCGACAAGCAAAATGAGCAATTCGCAAAGTTTCGCGAAAAGCGTCAGTCCATCTTTAGCGCTCTCGCTGCCTGTCTTGATCCGGTAGAAACCATTGGGCAAATCGTGAGTGGCGCTGCAGCTGAGACCTTTGCCCCGGCCGAGGGAATCTTTGGAGCGGTTACGTATCTTATTAGTGCTGCGCGCGATGTTTCGTCTGCGTACGATACTATTGTCGAGCTATTTGAGCTGTTGAAGGTGAGTGAAATATGACCCCGCTTGTGAGGAGATCGTTACTAACGCAATGCCCAGGACTTCACTTCACGACTAGATGTCTACGTGCAATATCGCATGGGAAGCGCACTACGAAATAAAGTCGTGACCATTCTAGCACAGCTTTTTGAAGTGTTTGTCCTAGCAGCCAAGGAGATTCGGCGCGGTCGCTTCAAAGCATACTTCAGAACGCTCTTGGGCAAGGGCACACCCGTGCAGGAAGCACTGGACAATCTCAAGGCTCTCAACATTGGAGAAGAGAGACAGGTTCTTGCTGATACGTATGGAGGAGTGAGCAAGCTCAATGTTACGACGGAGAATATGCAGAGTAAGCTGGAGGAGATGAACCAAACCATGATGCAGATACGCACCGAGGGAAGGGAACGTACGATTGCAGCGCATCAGGATAAGCTGAAGGAGATACTGGATCCTTCGCCTTTTCCGGTGGACTTTTTTAACATGTTCAATAAGTCGAGGGCTGAGTCGACAGGAGACTGGATCTTGGCAGATGGAGGTTTCAAAGCATGGTTGGATAACAAGACCAATTTTCTCTGGATAACCGGTGCAGCAGGTATGTATCATCACTCAATTCACTAACAGATACTGACCTCGTGCAGGCACTGGAAAGTCATACCTCACCACTCGTCTCATTTCTTGGGGTTCAGAAAGAATCTCTCGCCTTGCATACTTCTACTTTCGAGACAACAACCCAGAGACTCGCTCAGTCCTCCAAGCTTTGCGCGACGTCGCATACCAACTCAGTGAAAGTGACCCCTTTTACGCAAAACAGCTTCTCAGAAATGTGCATGGCATCGATGAGATCCGCACGATCCCTAGCGCATACCGCAAGCTCTTCGTCGAGCCCTTCCAACAAGAAGCGCAAGCCAAGACAATCTACATCTTCCTCGACGGCATTGACGAAGCGGATTCTACAGGGGTGGAAGAACTGCTCGAACAGATGGGATCAGATGATGAGTCTGTTCGAAGACCGAAGCATGTCACCATCCAAGTTGCTCTTATTGGAAGGACATACCTGACCGAAATGGTGACATACACTCTCGATCCTGCCAATCGTGGCAGTCAAGTCATAACAACTCTCCACGTCACGCCCGACCGCAATGCAGAAGACGTAAAGCTCTACATAGAGGACAGCGTCTGGCACCTTCGCAACCTAAGCCGTACACCACCCGACTTCCGCCAAAAGATCATCGACGCAATGGTCAAACAAGCGGATGGGCTCTTCATCCTCGCCAAGTTCATGATTGAAGACATTAGCCGCAAGCGACACCCGCAGAGTATTCTTACAAGTCTGCAGTCGTATCCCAAAGAGATCAACGGCATCATCGCGCAGACGCTGAAGAACCTTTCTGAAGCGCTGTATGAGGATCAGAAGAGGGATCTGAACGAGATGCTGCAGTGGGCTGCGTGCGCGGAGGAAGTCTTGTCGCTAGAGCAATTGGAGGCTGTGCTGATCATGCGCTTCGGTGATCCGCCGTTCCATCTTGAAGAGACGCTGCGAGGACAGTATGCATGCTTTTTCGAGCTTGAGAGAGAAGATGGATTGACGACAGATGATCTTATCCGTGAGCATGAGAAGCAGCAGCGCATTAAGAACGGCGATCTAGGATCTGGAAGACGTTCAAGTTCTGCAAGCAGACCAGGTTCTGGACGGAGTGGAAGTCCAAAGAGTCCTACCATCTTCGGTCGTCAGACTGGAACGCCTGATCTTGCACGAAACCTCTCTCCTCTTCGACGCGCCAGTCCGACGCATGGATTGAGTCCTGTGCGAGGAAGCCCTGGTCGCGGTGTCAGTCCCGCAGCTAATTCCGATCTCTTCGATCCTATGAGCGACATGGACTTTCGGTCAAGCAAGACACATACGTGGATTACTTTCTTCCACTCTTCCATCAAAGGCTTCTTCAGCACAGAAAACTCTGCCAAGTACGGGTCAGGAATTGGTTTTGACCCTTTGATCTCGCGCATCCACATCCTCAAGACTTGTCTCTCAATCTTCACCGACAAGACTGCATTCGAGAAACATCGTCTTGGACCTAGCGGCCGCGAGTCCATTAAGCAATACGCTGCTTGGTACTGGCAGGAGCATCTGGCCGTGCTAGATCCGACAACAGTACCTGCGCCCGAGAAGAAGATTCTGGGAGAGTATGTGTACAAGATGCTCACGGACGATAACATCATTCTCGATTGGACGCTCATGTATGAGAAGAACGACGAAGGTCTTGAGGTTCTTACAGACGCCAATATGCAAGGTCTCAAGCGATGGATGGGCGACGCTGATGTCCTCGCCTCTTTGAACCCTGAAGCTCGTGAGTGGGCAAGCAAAAGCGTCAAGGAATCACCCGGCATCTTCAAACCCATCGGCGATCTATACGCTCGCGCTTGGTTGTCCAAAGATTTTGAGAAATACATCCCCACGCTCTTCTGCTTCAAGATTGTGCAATCAATTGCATTCATGCAAGAAGGATACTCCTGGTCAGACTGCAACACACACTGGACCGAGATCCCCATCGATACTCGTCTCGTCAAGGCATCTGAGTGGGCAAAGATTCCAGAGAGTGCACACTGGCACAGAAGATTCGGAAGCACATATCTCACCAACGGTATGCACAATAAGGCATTAGGACATTACGACAAGGCCCTCGCTCTCGACAATAACAGCGTCGAGACGCGCGGTCGCATTGCGTATTGCCTTTCGTGTGATGGACGTTTTAAGGAAGCGCTGGAGCAAGCGCTCAAGTGTGAGACTATCGAGCTCGAAAGTATCAACAGTGGAAAGCTTGATGAGCAGGCTTTGAAGAGTTGCAAATGGCGCTTGTACAAGGATCACATCCTCATTGCATGCTGTTATGAGGAGCTCAACAAGGTCGACCAAGCACTCGAATATTTCCTCAAGTCTATCACAAGCGCCAAAGACGTCGGTCTCGATCGCAAGGAGTGCAAGGAGTACTTTGAGCCAGAGCTTGGATATCTCGAGCTTCTGGCTACAGAGAATCGCCATGAGGCTGTCATCAAGTTCCTCGAGCAAATGTCCGAGCAAATCACCGACGCAGAGCAAAATCGCACTCGTCTTGTAGACTTTCTACTTGAGTTTCATAACAAGCCTCTTGTTATCGACTGGATCCCTAAAGCCGCTAGTAAAGTCGGCGCGACAGAGTTCGTGTACGATCGGTTGCAGTTCACCATCGACGTCGCTACCGCAACACGCGATCCTCTCAAGGCGCTCTATCTGCGTCTAGCGCTCGGCGCGACATACACGTACAGTCGAGACATTGAAGCGGCGCTGGATCTCTTCGAGGGTATAACTCAACTTGGCTACCGCCCGCGAGGAAACGTTCCCACGCGACAAGCCTACGCACTAGCATTCCAGAAGCTCGCTTCACTTTACAAAGAGCGCATTCTCCACGCAGGTCTTCGAACAAAAGAGGCAGACGATTGGCTTGAAGAGCTGGAGAAGATCAAGCACAAGCAAAACCGACATCAGAACCACGACATGCCAATTGAGATGGTCGGATCAGACGTCAACATCGCCGCCATCTACATGATTCTCTTCAACCGCCTCCTCGGTCGAAATCCTTCCACAGACCGCGATCTCCGCGTTCTCATAAACGACAGTCTAGACATTTTATCCGACGACGATGTTTCAAACGATGAATACGCCCTTGATAACCTCCTCGGGCTCTTCATCGCAGCCGACGACATCGAAAACGCCGTGGCCCTCGCCCAATCTATGCGCAAAGTCGATCCCAAGATCCTCGCTTCCACACCCGAAGACTCCCCTGTCCTTCAACGTCTGGACCCCAAACTTCCCGAGATCCAAACCATGCGTCAAAACTGCGCTCAGTGTCTCGACCTCATTCCTCCTTCGGATGAGTACTTCATCTGTGAGTTCTGTATGGAGACGTATGATACCAAGTGTATGGCTGTTATCAAGGGCGATGGGAACAAGACGAGTGATCACAGGGATGACTTGATCTGCAGAAGTGATCATAAGTGGTTCGGTGTGCCGCCATTGAAGAGGGTTTTGCATAGAGGAGAGATTTTGCTTGGGAATGGGAAGGTGGCGAGTTTTGGGGAATGGAAGGCTGGGTTGGAGCAGAAATGGGGACGCAAGGAGTAGAGAGATTGAGTATGGGCATGAGATATGAATGAGGCATCTGGTGGAGTTTGTTTGGCATTTGGACAAGGCATCGAATATACAGCATCTTTAGACATGAGAATGAGAATGTATAGATTTGTGATATCGTAAACTACCTGGGCTGGATTGGTAATACTTTCCATTCCCGCTAATCCGTCTCTCGCTCCTCATACGTAGCAGCCAAGGCACATATCGAGTGACGGCGTAGGTAGTTGGGCATCACCCCTAACGCGGCATGCCCTCAGAAGTCACATAAGTCGAGTCGATCCTAACACGGTCCAAATGTGTCTAGCATGCCTTGGATCATCTTCCCAAGCGCGGCTCGAATAAACTGGTGCTCATCGCTGAGCTTATTGTCAACGTCAAGCGTACGATAATCCGTTTCGAATTGTTGCAGTATCTCCTCGGGCGTGATCTCAAGAGTAATGCAACAGTATCTATTGCCACGGGTAATGAACGCCATCTTGAATACAGTCCACAAATATGGCGACTCTTCGGGGGAAGAAACGTTCAGTTTCCAATAGCTTAGCATTCCCGCCATTGCATGAGGGTTGCTTAGGTGTTTCGCATCGATGATTGAGAAATTTACGAAGCTGATACAGAGGCTGATTGTAGAAGAGCCAGGATGTTCGTTGTTGTCGATGGGCATAGGGCGGAAAAGGAAGGGGCCCAAGTATACAAGCCCACACTTGTAAATAATCATAGGAGGGAATCTTCTATGGTGGCGGCCAGACTAACCACAGCCAATCCAATTTTCTCCATATCTTTAAGAGAAAATGTCCATGAGGAAGGAAGGGAAGAGCGATATGTTCCATGATATCTTTTGTCGTACACACCAAGGGCAGGGACGATCTCATGTTTTACACGGTCCTCCTTAGTAGTTTCGTCGTAGAGTTGAACAATGGCGCCCTCAAGGGTCTTGGGAATAGAGACATCATCCCAAGGGTTGACAGCGTGATAGGTCTTTACTTTGACAGGTATGCCATACGGGGATTGGTAGTCGACAAATGCATTGTAGAGATTCGCTCGTTCTATTTCCCGCTGTCGATCTTCCTCGTTCTGTGTCCTTGGTGAGGTTTTAGGTCATGATCTGGCTTCGATAGGGGTGTGCAGGCGTAACGTCTTCAAAGGTCATCTCAGGAGAAAGGAACTTTCTGACAATGTCCCGGGGCGGAACGTCCGAGCCCAAGGCTTCAAGCTCGTTTCTAGTGTAGAACTTCAGGGGTTTCATGATGTAGAGAACAGTCGGAAAGTTTGCAGTGAGTTGGTGATTGGGAAACGGTCGATACCCTACAATCTGGGCGAGATCTCCAGCCTTTTATGTTGGGAGCATTTAATCAACGGCTGCACCCTCTCTTTGATCTAACAGCTATTGGTATTTCATTCAACGATCAACCTCGCCGGTTTGTGAAACCAAGGTAGTCAGTGTGTTTTCATTTATGGGTGCGGGAAGCGACAGGCCTGGCTTGTAACAAACACAACTCCTGCATAAAGCCATCTCAGGTGCACATGGAAGTCCAGCAAACAGCAACGCCACGGATTAAGGAACTCTCTGTCTCAAGTCGAAAGAATATAGGCAAGGCCGTATGAGTGGAAACTCTTTTGTATGAGATCTTTGTTCAGTAAGTGCTTGGTCTGGGGGAGTTGCTTGTTCACGACATTTGGTATAAGTGAGATTGGACATATGGTAACATCCACCTACCCTGCAAGCAGCACGCACCCAGGAGGGAACGAGCATCTCTCACCGTCGGCAAGCTGCATTCTCATGTGAATTTTCACAGGTTAATCAATGTTGTTACGGGTGACTTCAATACAGATCAGGCATATATCCATGGCTAGGTGCCGCAGTCCAAGAAGCTGTTGTGGCTACATGTAATTGGCATGGATGGAGGTATATTCTATTGAGATTTCAGCTGATTCAAATGAGGTCAACCCTATTGAACGCCACGTGTAACAGAATCTAGAGCAACTTAATCTTGCATACATATATTGTCACTCCCTGCAATCAAGCCTCTGTGACTGCAATTGTATGCATCCATTGCTGTAGGTAGGTTGCTTCAGTAGCCCACCTCTAGCCGTCGATCTGCTACCGAGCCCACCACAATAACCGACCAACCCAAACTTTATAGCGACATCGGCGCACGTGTGAATCGAAACAGCAGCAGTAAAAGTGACGAAATCCATTCAATCCCCCACGTCCAGAAAAAAAAAAGAGCTCCCGTTCAACCACCAAAAGTCAATGCAAAATGGCGTCGACAGCACAGCCAGCAGAAAAGAAGAAGCAGCCTAGCCCTCTGCGATCCGTCATCGCTGGTTCAACGGCTGGTGCCATTGAGATTGGTACGCAGAACACTCACGCGACTCTAAAGCTGGGAGACTAACTTGAGGTTTAGCTATTACTTATCCTGCCGAATGTAGGTTTACCGAGATACTATGAGAATGGGCTGGAACTGATTAGAGCGCAGTTGCAAAGACCAGGTCACAGTTGAACAGACGGTTAGCCGAGGGCCAGAAGCTCCCTTGGCCACCATTCGGAAAGCAGTGGTATGCTGGATGCACCACTCTGATCATTGGCAACGCAGCCAAGGCTGGAATCCGTATGCTACTTCCCGAGTATAAATCGCTAAGGCGCAGCAGCTAATTGATTATAGGATTTGTGGCATTCGATCAGTACAAGGCGCTGCTCGCTGACGAGAATGGCAAGCTCTCTGGACCTCGAACCGTCATCGCTGGTTTCGGTGCTGGAGTAACAGAGTCCTTGCTGGCCGTTACTCCGACTGAGAGCATCAAGACCACACTGTAAGTCCAACCCAGAGGGCTCCCTTCGCACACCAAGCTTACACCTCATAGTATCGACGACCGCAAGTCCGCTAAACCTCGAATGCGCGGCTTCCTCCACGCCGTCCCCATCATCGCCCGCGAACGCGGTCTCCGAGGCTTCTTCCAAGGCTTCGTCCCCACGACCGCCCGACAAGCCGCCAACAGCGCAACCCGCTTCACGGCCTACACCTTCTTCAAGCAAATGGCTGAGTCATACACGGCACCCGGGGAAAAGCTCGGCGTCGTAGGAACCTTCGGAATCGGTGGTCTGGCCGGTTTAATCACCGTATATGTCACTCAGCCGCTCGACACTATCAAGACGAGAATGCAGAGTATCGAGGCGCACAAGACGTACGGAAACAGCTTCAAGTGCGCGACAACTATCTTCAAGCAGGAGGGTGTCTTGACCTTCTGGAGCGGAGCACTGCCCCGGTTGGCGCGGTTAATTGTTTCAGGAGGATTGGTATTTACAGCGTATGAACAGATCCAGGTGTGGTTTACCAAGATAGATCCGGAGGAGAAGTACATCTAGAACATGCTGGTATATAATGTTCAAAAGGCGTTGGAGAACGGGGCAACATAATGGGGGAATCGCTTTTTTGATACAATGTACAAGTACAGTTACATATACACGTTAGATGCCGCATTATCCTTCCGTATTGTCCGACATTATTCGTTTATCGTCATATTACTGGAATCGAATCATACCCGACAACCTCTTGCCCAATCTCTCAAACCATGATCTATTCGGCGCCTCGTCAATCTCCCTTACCAGATCCGCAAAATATGTAGGTTGACTCTTTGGCTCTAGCAATCGACCCTTGAGCTTGAACTGTCCAAATATTAGCTTCCGTCTGACTTTTATGATATCGTCGTACGTACTCGATCGTTGTATCGGTCCTGAGCAAGGAACTGCAGCGCCCGCGCCTTAAGAAGCTCCTCGCGCTCCATGGAGGGCTTATAGTTCTGGAATCGCTCGGCAACGGCCTTGCCTAGGACATCTTGGAGTTGGTGATCGGGTCGCAGGGCCTGCTTGGGCCATCGCGCAAAGACGTCCGAGTAAATCTTTTGCTACAAGAAGCACATATATTAGCTCTCTAGTATTTTTCCTACAGTATATGTAGTAAATACTTACGGATAATGATCGAGACATTGTGAATTGAGACTGTTGTGGTTGCTAGAATTAACCTTCTCTACCACAGAATATCTCGACGTCAACCATCAGAGAAATTCCATACGACAGTGCGTCAGTATAGTGCCGATCATTATTGGGACTGTTATTGAAATGCATCTGATTGGATCATGCGTAAATTGCCTCAGGCCACCATGGGACCCTTGAAAATGGAAGCCTCATCCATTCTTCACCTCAAAGAGGACAAGCTCGTGATGTGATTCAATGTGGAGGTGGAGACCAGTCGGGTCTAATGCCACGACCTGACACAGCCCACCCCAATCTTGAGAAACCGGGAAAATGGTCAAAGCCGCGACGTTTGTCATTCAGTTCTATGTTGTTCTACCGGCTACAGAAACAAAGTTACACTCTAAATTCAGCTGTCTTTGTGTTTTGCTGTGCCTCTGAAGGAAGTCTAGTATGAATAAGGGGCTGTGAAGGACAAATTCAAAGTGCAAATACAGTGCGCTACGGCGTTTCGAGTAGGCACCAAGACCCCCTAAGACCCTTCTAGACACATTCCCCTATGACTATCCACACTGTGGCGATACCGAATGGGATCCGAATACTGTCCCGTCCGCCGCATCTTGACTAAGGCGCTTCAGGCTTCCATTCTCTCCTCGCCTCGTAATCGCTCTTCAGAATCTCAAAGCCAACGAAACGCCTGAAAACCCACCTTTTGCCGCCGTCGCTCCTTCACACCTTATCGCATAACCTCTCAATAGATTGACTCTCCTTTTGTGTTGTTTTTTCTCCGACTTCCTTTCCTCTTGGTCTTCGCAGTTCTTGTTTTCTTTTCTCTCGCCCCTACGACATCGCGTTTATTTACTTGGTAATCGGTTCCCGGGAGGCAGCCCGACGATAGCCCATCATGTCCGGACGATACGAACGAGTAAGTCGCGACTTCGAAATGTTGAGGGAATACAAAAATACTGACCGGCCTCAGGTTAACGCCCAAGACGAGGAAGACTTCCATAACAACAACAACCACTTATCATCTTCGGTCCCCCGCTCGCCACCGCCCTCGTTTCACTCCCGAGCCCCCTCTCCCAACCGTCAAGTCGATTCCACCCTCGCCGATGCCTTTGACGATGACGACGATAGCGATGATGAAGTTGATGACCGTAGGCGGTTGATGCGACAAAACTCGACACCGTCGTTCGACAATGCCAATGCGACACAAGCCCCTGCTCAACCGGCTGCTCCGGCACCAGCGCCGTCTGCATCAAGGTCAACAAGAGTTGTTGGAGGTGGCTCTGGATCGGACGGTGTTTTTGCCAACCTGTCTGCGCGCCCAGAGAGAGGCAACAGTGATCCCGAGAAGGATGAGTTACCACCGGTATGTTGCTCATGGTCATAAAATTGCGTTTGTGTATACTAATTGTTATCAGTCCTACGAACAAGCCGCTGCCGATGCTGCTCCCCCATATTGGGAGACGACGATCCTCGCCCCCGGCATGGGCGGACCCGACGAAGTTTACATCGACGGCATGCCAGTCGGATCCTTCTTCTCATTCGTCTGGAACGGCATGATCTCAACATCTTTCCAACTCGTCGGTTTCCTCCTCACATATCTCTTACACTCCACGCACGCCGCCAAAAATGGTTCCCGCGCAGGTCTCGGCATCACCCTGATCCAATACGGCTTTTATATGAAGGGCGTTTCCGAAGACGAACCCCCAGCAATGAGCGGCCCCGACGGCTACGCCGCTCCACCAGACCCAAACTCGCACAACTTTAAGCAAGGCGACGTTACGGACGAAGACCTAGGCACCATCAGCGGGGGCGAGTGGCTAGGATACGTGCTCATGGTGGTCGGCTGGTTCCTTCTTATCAAGAGCGTCGCCGAGTTCTTGCGAGCACGTCGTCACGAGCAGCTCGTTCTGCAGAGCCCTGATCGCGGCCTTGGCGTTCCGATTATCGCCGAGGGCGAGTCCTCTGCGCGAGTAGTTTAGGAATATTGGAGAGGAGTTCTTCATGTACAACAACGCAACATACCGCATCATGCAAGCGCATCAGTCGAGAGACGTAAGCGTTTCTCTTATTTGTTCTGTTTAGGCGTTTCTTCTTGGGTGGAATGAATGGGATGGAAGGGAAGGATATCTGGGTTCCTACTACAAGCTTTTTGTTTGGCGCGGCACACGCAGTTTCATACGTTTATATATGTCTAAAAACATTTGATTTTGATATCTCTGTTGATCTCTGGTTGTGAATATGGTGGTCTCTGTGACCATGACAAGTGTCTGAGATATTTGCACAAATGCCAAATCCTTGCTCTTTCAAGAACAGCCTTAGACAAGATCAACCTCTTCAAAGAACCCCCTCTTGAAATAAATAACTCTAATATCCCCTGTTGACCTAACTAAAGCCCCTGTTAACTTAGCCGCGTGGTTTACTTTGTGGGGTTACCCGTCGCCGATCCGGAACGGCCCCGCACAAGCTTGCGGCAGCTCGGCTCCCACCATGATGATAGCATTACATCTTCTGTCGTTAGCTACAACTCACTCCTTCCTCATGACAATATCTCCAGCCTGAACGAAACATCACATTACCGCCTTCCTACCCATCACTCCTACCCTCCGCCATCGTGGCTCTAATCAGGAAACCCCTCTCTTGCCTTTCAAGCTGCTTCAGACACACATCTCCTCGACTTACACAGCAGCGACGACTATATAGCATCAACATGGCTTGGACATGCAGTGGCGATACGAACTCGGCGCTGATCGAGAATATGTGGAAGAATGGACTTATCACTGATGGGCGAGTAAAAGAGGCATTTCTCAAGGTAGTCCTTCTTTCTTTGGTTTCGAGGTATATGCTAACAGTTCAGGTTGACCGGGCACACTACGCTCCAGCAGCACCATACGAAGACTCCCCCCAGCCCATCGGCCACGCAGCTACCATATCCGCACCACACATGCACGCCTCCGCCATCGAACACGTCCTTAGCTATCTCCTCCCATCCTCGACATCACACTCGCCACGGATTCTTGATATCGGTTCTGGCTCGGGGTATTTAACGCACGTCATGGCTGAACTTGTCGGCGAAAAGGGGCTTGTCGTAGGGCTAGAGCATATAAGGCAGCTGAAGGAGCTCGGCGAGAATAATATGGCGAAAAGCGAGCAAGGAAGACGGTTCTTGGAAAGTGGAAAGGTAAGGTTCAGGTTTGGTGATGGCAGAAAGGGATGGGTTGAAGAACCAAGGGAGGGTGAACAACATGAAGGAAATGGGTGGGATGTCATCCATGTTGGAGCTTCGGCGGTGGAGATTCATCCTGAGTTGATTGAGCAGTTGAAGGCTCCTGGATGGTAAGCTTATTGACTCAAGTGTGAGTGTTAATACTGACAAGGGGCAGTATGTTTATACCCGTTGATGATGACAAGATGGGATATAACCAGCACGTGTGGAGGATTGAGAAGGACGGTAATGGGGAGGTCACCAAGAAGCAGTTGTTTGGTGTGAGATATGTTCCGTTGACCGAGGCGCCGAAGTAGGTAGTATGATATCCTCATTCACTGGTATTACTATACCTCGAATGGACTTGAGTAATGATAGCAGCATTCTATCTAGTCCAAATTAACTAGCTGTCTAAGTTAACCAATCCGTTCATCCATCAAATCATAAATCGTATCCATCCCAAACTCCAAAACAATATACAAGCAAATGTCCGTGTTTAGTATCCAGCAAATCCCTTCCCAATCCTATATCAAGCATATTCCAAAGATGACAGCGGCGATAGCTGATAGTATAGTCGGTGCAAAGAGTTTGGGACTATCGCTTACAAGATCTGGTGCTGCATTCGATCCCTCTCCTGACGACCCGGACGACGACCCATTTTGACTGCCTCCTCCATTGTTGCCGTTACATCCTCCCGATGGGCAAGGCTTCCCAGTCGATTTTCCAGCAGGTGTTGTAGCAGGAATTGGAATAACAGTTCTACATCCCTCAGGCGGGCAGATAACACTCGTGCCAACCACTTGAGTCTGCGTAGGAGTAGGAACGGGAGTAGGAACATGAGTCTTAACGCCATCACAAACGTTACAGGTCGGCACAACAGGCGGCACAGTTCCGTTCTTCGCCTTGCAATCACCTCCACGCCCCAAAGAAAGCTGATACAAGCTCAGTACACCCTCTCCACCACACTTTCCGCCATCAGTGCAAGGTGCATTGCAGCGTGCCTCGTCGACGAGTTGGAAAGAAGCGGAAGCACCACCTGCATCACAGAGACAGGAGTCAGAGCCAATGGCGATGAGCGTTGCGGTGTAGGAGCAGGACTTGAGGCATTCTGGTGCGGTGAAGGGTGCTTTTATAGGACTGGGGGTAAAGGGTGGTGCGGACTCTGTTGAGATGCAGCCGATGTATTGGTATGGTGAGGGGAGGGCGGTTGTTAGGAGGAAGAGGTTAAGGAAGATGAGTATAAACATCTTGGTGGTTTTCTAAGTATTGTTCTTAAGAGATCTGTTGTGTTTCAGAGAAGATGAGTTTGTGAGTGAGGTTATTGATGTGAAGTTAGCTAAGGATAGGGGTATTATATATATCTTGTTGGAACCCAGCCATCCGCCAATTCAATCATGAGGCTCTAGTGACGATATCAGTATCTGATGTGCAGCATTTGACCTCCTCGGGA
Source organism: Fusarium camptoceras (assembly GCA_004367475.1). Taxonomy (NCBI): domain Eukaryota; kingdom Fungi; phylum Ascomycota; class Sordariomycetes; order Hypocreales; family Nectriaceae; genus Fusarium; species Fusarium camptoceras. The sequence continues at coordinate 5,439 of QGED01000221.1, read as the reverse complement.
ATAGTAGGTCTAGATTCTCTTAGCTCTTGGGGTTTCGTTCCAAGCGGCGGCAGTTAAGGTTAGTGTAGTGGCGGGCATTTCTATAGTGGTGTCTTAGCCATCCCGCCAACACCACGTTTAGCAATGAATTACGGCTACGGGAAACTGGACTGACTTTCGTCATATAATCAATTATCTTATGCAAATAGCCCAATTGGATGTCAAATATGACTTTTTTTATATTTAGTACCTTAACGATGCATCAATCCCAGAGTAATAAATGAGTGTCCTAGACTGTTCCATCCCGAAGTACAACACCAAATCCAGCCACCCGAAATAATCCACATTCCAATCTTCAACAGCCCTTCCCGTATCTCACGCCTCCCGCTGCAGAATTCATACTAACTAGCCACCTCGACTCTCCAACCACACTTACCAGCCTCTACTTACAATCAGGCGTAACAGTAGGGCTGACAAACTCTGTCCCACATCCCTCAGGACAATCCCCTCCACACGGAAACGCGGTGGTCACAGTAGCTGCCGTTGCGGGACATCCACATACCGAACTCACCGTCGACAAACTCAAGCACATAGGCCTGATACAGTCTGAGCAGACAATTTCTGTCTCTGTGATGGTTGGGCAAACGGTGACGGGCTTAGTGGTGCTAGCAGTGATTGTAGAGATGGGCTTGAGCTTCGTAGACCCGTACGAAGACGCGTAGACGTACGACGTAGCGCAGCCACCGGGACACTCAGACTGGGAGCAGGGGAAGGAGGTCAAAACAGTTGGTACATGTGTCGGACAGTCCTTTTGGTTGCGGTAGATGGTGGAGTAGTCGAGGCAGGGGAGGGTTATGCAGGTTGAGCAAACCTCTGCAGTGGATGTCACAGTTGGGCAAGGCTTTGTGGTGGTATGGTGAGACTTCTTCTTTGCGATAGCAGGAGAGCTTAGGGTGTCAGTTATGGTCTGTCAAAAAGAACCGGGGTCATACATGAGGAGGAGGGTTGTAAGGATAGTAGAAGACAGCATATTGATGGACACTTGTTGAAACGTTGTACGTTATAAGAGTATAGATGTTAAGACAGTTGGGTTAAACACTCTGATGATATCAACTTCGCTTCCGAATCTCTCTCTGTGGAAGACCCAGGCATCTATATAGCAGTTTAGACAGTCACAAATATTCGTCTCACCAAGCATTCTCAGAAACACTTTCCATCAGACATCGTCAGCCCAGGCCCCAATACGAGATATCACAACGAATGTTCCGACGATCCGATCCCCCACAAACCAAACAGAATCTGTCACTCGCAAATTAGGAATGGAGATGATGCAAATCCAGCACGTGGATTGGGCCGACCCTGACGATCATCGGACGAAGCTATCGCCGTTGGGGAAATACGAGGCGCAATGATGCAAGCTGAGCCTTGGCTGAAGGGGAATTTGCGACATTCTATATTTGGCCGTTGGAATTTGGAGGTGATCCTCGAGGTGCTGGATTTGGAATGTCTCTGCGACACGTTTGATGTATCGAGATACTGTCGTTGGGGCTGAGGATGTCATCAGCACTGTGCAACATCTTGAGGTCAAGAAGCTGGCTTGGCATTCCGTGCTTCGTGACAGGAAAGATGGGTATCAAGATGTGCGCATAGCAATCTTTCTTTTTGTTGACAGTCTATAGCTCAGCAAGGGTGTCAGAGGAATGGTCCGAAGGCTTAGGCTACAGAAATAAAGTAGCCTAATTGCTAGCTGAAGCTCGAATAAGACGGTCGGATTATTTCGCCTCTTATGCTCTCGGCTGATTCTTCTGACACCCTGACGTCCAGTTATCCTCATGACCTTTTGGGTTGATCAGATAACAAGTCCCATCCCATCACTTCTCCTCCTGTTTTCTCTCTCTTTCCTCCACCCATTCACAATCCCCTTCATAACTTCATCGAGATCTTCATCCTCCAGACCCAATTCCTTCATCGCGAAATCCCCCCTCTTGGGCCACTCCGCATCCAGTGCACCTAACACAAACACAATCTTCTCCAACGCATGAGGGTCATACTTGACAGCCATCTTGTCAACCTGCTCCTTTAGGAACTCGTCTGAGTTGACATACTCCTTCTCCCACACTGCACCTGTAGCTTTCTCGAGGGCTTCTACTACTTCGAGTTGTGTTTTGCAGAAGCTTTGCACGTAGAGGAGTCGGTTGGCGGTGGTGGAGGGATGTTTGAGGACTGCAACGAGGGACTCGGCGACGCGGGAAAGGGTTGATGCCGAGGCAGGAACGTCGCCCTTATCAAGAATTACAGCACTGTTGGTGTTGAGATCGGTGTGTAGCAGACCATCACGAATTCCGTAGTCAAAGAAATGACCACACACGATAGAAGTCCATGAGAAGCTAGAGTACTCCTTCGCAAGCTCAATAGCTTTGTTTCTCACTTCATCCTTATCTCTGTACAGCTTAAGCAGCTTCTTGCTCTGCTCGCTCTGCGCATCACAGCTTCCAAAGTCGGCTGGGATGAATCTCTTAACACCAGCCTTTGCAGAAGCTTCTGCAAGACGTAGGTGCTGGTCGACGACATTTGTCAACGGGAATGAAGCAACAACGACATCTTGACCCTTCAAGGCAGAGACTAAAGCGTCAATGGCGAAGTCATCTGGGATGGTGACGATGTTGACGGACTCAGCATGCGCTGGGGTCGATCTGGAGGATTGACGTTTGGCGACGGAGACGTCGAATGACTTTGAGGAAACGAGGCCGTCGAGAAGGACCGAACCCAGAGTGCCGTTTGCACCAACAAGGAGGACTTTCTTGAGAGACATGGTGGTTTATTGGGTGTAAAGTCTGGTGTTGGGTAGAGAAGGTGTAAGGTAGCTATGACATCGCGGGGGTAATGTGGGGTAGATATCGCGATGTGATAGCTACAGCTCTTTCCTCCTTTCGGCGAGAGTATGAGACATCGGAGGACTACTCCGATGCAGCAAGCCGGATTGTTAGTCCGATAAGCGACCGCGGATACCTTCCGCTTTTGCGTTGTACAACGGAAGCGAGTATGCTCTCATCATGCAACACATTAAATAATATGGTCAACGCAAATTACTCTTTTAGGTATTGGTGCTACATGAACACTTGCTCCGTGTCCGAAACCTTTCGCACAACTTATCCACCCGGCTCCGGCTCCTAGCGCGATATCTCCGGCCGCGAGACCGCGAGCTCCACAAGGGTCCGACATACGATGTAAGTTCTACCATGTCTGTTAGCCAAAATGCATGGCGATGGGGGATACAATTGGAAGACAGAATATTCCTTTCCAGGGAAAGATGCTCAGAATTTTAATCTATTAGCCTATTCAAACACTCATCTCGACATTATGATTCGTTGGTCACGTTGCAGAGCTCGCTTACATCCGGGAGGATTTCGTAAAAGTAACATTATGAAGCTGTACTTGCAGTAGTGAATCAGTGTTACGGAGGACATTGTCAATGACTATAAAATGACGAGCTCGTCCTCTCTTTGAGCTCATCAATCCAGCTCAACCAATTCATCTCAACGACAAAGATGGCAGAGAACAAAGAAATCGTCCTCATCACTGGTGGAAACACTGGTATCGGCTTCGAGACTGTCAAAGCCCTCTTTCGCTCTTCAAAGACCTACCATGTCCTTCTCGGCTCGCGCGATGCTGGTAAGGGAGATCAAGCAGTCGCCGAGCTGGAGAAGGAGTTTCCAAGCGCCAAGAGCAGCGTCGACGTCGTCCAGATTGACATCGCCGAGGACCAGGGGATTAGCCATCTCTTCGAGGCTGTCAAGTCCAAATTCGGCAGAATTGACATTCTGATCAATAACGCTGGTACGTCCCCTTGACACCAAAGCTCCCGGGCTGTGTTGACTGTTGTTAGGCGCCAATTTCGAATCATTCCGCGAAAATGATGGCGCAGACCCTTCCACTGCTCGTCTCCTCTTCAACAGAACCTACAATATCAACGTAGCCAGCACTCAGGTCTTCACAGCCACATTCGTTCCTCTCCTCCTATCCTCCCCATCCCCACGCATCATCTTCCTTACCTCGGGCCTCTCAGCACTCCACGGGGCACACGATTCATTCTTGATGAAACTCTCAGGGTCCATCCCGAAAGGCTGGCCCAAGTCGGGGATTCCGACGGCCGTAGCGTACCGCTCCGCTAAAACGGCCCTTAACATGGTGATGCTGTCCTGGTACCACTTGCTCAAGGACGACGGGGTCAGAGTGTGGTCCGTCAGTCCGGGCTTTCTTGCGACGGGGCTGGGAGGGAACCCTGAGCTGCTGAAAAAGGCCGGCGCGGGGGATCCGAAGACAGGAGGGGACCTTGTTCTGAAGGTTGTTGAGGGGGAGAAGGATGCGGACGTTGGAAAGGTCGTTGGTCAGAATGGACCTCAGGAGTGGTAGTGGTAGTCTTGCTTTGACAAGCTGAGCGTTTTGTTCAGCGCAAACTTGACTCGAGATCAGATGAAAGCTCGAGCTTTCGCGAATCGCAATAACCCGACCGACCAATTGAATTGATTAACTACATGTTAATATTGACGTGGAAACTCTAATAGAAGTGACAGCGCAATTAGCAAAGCCACATTGATGATGTACGTACATGCCTCGACCAGCTCAAACAACGATCCGAGCGTTCAACTATTGGCAAAGCACGTGAGTTCTAGACCCAAGCGTCACAAAGAAATGAGACAAAATATGTAAAAGCGAATGAAAATTATGCGGTGGTAAGAATACGTCACAGCTTGTGCAGCCCTGAAGTTTTTGTTCGCTGGTAGTTGGATGTTTGATCTGGGATGGTCCATGTAAGCGGGCAGTAGGTGACGATAGATGGGATGTCATGTCAAGTCTCTGTGCTATCAAAAAAGAAAGCATGAGAAGAGCACACGACCAAAGACCCCAGTAGTACATATGATAAGAATCAAGGTCGAACAGATAGCTACGTTTGGAAAGCTGAGAATAGAAATACTTGACTGCATCAGGTTGGAGGTGGTGGCTTGCTTTTTGTGTGGATGATTACGAGAGACAGGGACGTGTGAATCTGACACTGTGATGCGACGGCCAAAGCAGAGGGATGATACAGTGTGAGTTTGGTAAATGGTCCCTGGAAACCTCGGCAGAGACAACCCTTGACCCGCCAAGTGACGTCGGCAGTGCTCGAGCGTATGCGTGTCTAAAGACTGGACTCCAAAGGAGACGCGTCTCCACAGCCCGCCATTTCATTGTTCTGTCTGACATGGATGCTCCGACTACGGGGGAATACAAAGACCCAATATTAGTGATGCAATAAAGATCCTACCTACTGTACTCTAGACTCTGTATCACCAACAATAAGTATTGGATCTTAATGCATAAGAGATACAAATCTAGACTTGAGAATGGACCCCCTGCCAAGTAAAATAGGCGGCCGTTAACTAAAAAAGACCGGACGGGATGGATTGATTGATTGATTGA